>JASTWK010000515.1:0-126026 GCA_030770225.1 Temnothorax unifasciatus | reverse complement strand
CGGACGCTAATCTAAGAAGTATTTGAACTGTACGAGGGATTACTTCTGGATACTTGATTCTGAAAAATCAGTTTAGAGAAATATTAAATAAGATTTATTTCTACAAACAGGACTGCACAATAAATCGTTGACAATAACCCAGCTTCTTCGATAAATCCTGTGACGGTCTTTCTGACCTCAGCGCTTCTATCTACCGAGAATTGTATAATGTCGTCTAAATAATGTTCCAACAAATGTGGCTCCTTGTTCAACAAAAGTTCCTGTACTTTGCATATGTTTGTGACCTTAATTTCCTCAGTGAGGCCCATAGAAGCCTCGTTTAACCACTCAACGATCTGTAAGAGAAAATATAGAAAATATTAAAAAAAAATTATATTACCCCATAACAGAACTTGACACAATTACTATGATAATACTCAAATATAGCGATATAAAATTTTCATGACTGATTAAAATACCGTTAATTTTACAAACAATATTTTTCGCTCATGACAATTCTCGTATGTAAATATCTCGTTTTACTACAATTATGATTAAATTATCAAAATAATTCCTTCTTGCGAAGCATTATACATTTACAAATTAATAACAAATTGCTATCGATATCCGCGAGCGACGGGGGAAAAAAAATTCGTATAAAAAAACACGCTTCTACAAAATTTGCCGCCGAAAACCGGCGACAGCTCTGACAAAAGGGTATGGACCGCGAAAGTGAATTGTTCTTTTCTCTCGACATAAAAGCGTCTCCGTGCAACGCGGCAAGATCGCCAAGTGGGCGCGCGGCAATTTCGAGGTTAACGCCACTGACCAAATCGCGCGGCGTCTTTTCCGCCTCGGATCTTCTGTGCAAGCGTGGATCCATCGTGTCTGTGTTAAATGAAACTTAAAGCGGCGATCGCACGGCGATTCCCGCGTGCGTGCGAAATCTAACGCGGAATTATACGTTCAAGCGCGAATGTATTCCCAAGCCACGTGTGTCGCATATAGGGCCTCGGCCTCCCCCGCCCAACCCCGTGACGACGCGATATTTTTAAGCTGCGACAAGCAAGCCGAATCGCGCCTTGCTCGGATGTGTAATATCCCGCGGTAGCCCGGTACGAATATCGTGATTCGAAGGTATCAACGACAAGTGTTCTGCGATGCGCTACGAGCTCGGTCTCGTCGCCATCTTGGCATTTTGACTGTCACGTCACACGTCACGACGGCAACGATGGTTCCCCATTGCCCCACGCGATTAGAGGCGCACGAATTTGAACGTTGCCTTTGCCACCTGATGATTTTACACGTGTGTATATGTATGTAAGTAAGAATATAATATATTTTTTCGATGCCGTTTGTGCATGCTGAACGATAAAATGCCGTGAAAAGTTGCCAGCGTATCGGAAGCTCGGAGTATGTTCCAATGTATGGATAGAGCTACTAGATAAAAAAAATTGCCTATGGCTAATCTCAGGGGGCGCCACAAGTGCAGATTCATTCAACTTTGCAAGTGTTGCAAGACTTGCAAGTTGCAGTAATAATCCGTCGCAGACGTCGCAGTCCGTTGATCTATTTATTGTTAGATATAATATTTACGTTTAAAAATAATTTCTCGCGATAAGGACGGTTGTTCGGTAAAAAAAGAAAAGGCAGACGAGAGATCCACGCGTAGGAGTCCCAGCGTGAATTTAAGGGAGACATCTGGACCGCAGACATGACCTCGAGTTTTGATAAGGTCATCGGCGGGACATCGTCGACGGAGGCCCGCACGCTCAAGATTCTATGCGTGGGACGCGTCTGTCTCGACATCATTCAAACGTGCGTGCAATATCCTTCGGAGGATTCCACTCAAAGGTCAGTGACGTCTGACGTCACGTCGTCGATTTGCTCGCGGTCAATTCAAATAAATTTGCCCCCGTGAGCGCGCGATAAACGCTATTGGTCGCGTCCTTTAACCTTAGGTACCGATATATGGCGATATTTAAACGCTCAGGGTTGGCCGTTTACGCTTAAAATATAATAATCTACATCTACATGTATACAATGAATAATCTAATTGCGCATAATCAAGCATTCATATTTCGTCAGGAATATCGGAAATTTATGTCTCGTTTGCAATTGTATTTTTAGTTACTATTTTAATAGTAACTATTTAATTTTCTCACGAACTGCGAATTGAAAATCTTTCAGCCTATATAACAAGAAAGCGCTTAAATTTTACTTTTTACGAAAGATGAGAGTACAAGAATATGGATAAAGTATAGCTAATTATATAAGAGACGAAATTTAATTGTAGTGTCAATATAGTCTTGTTATCAGAAAGACGCTAATCAACAGCCTTCTTGAACTTTGACCGTATATAATATATATCTCTGTATGTACATATTACATGCCTGTTTTATGATTTGGTGGATATTTACATAACAATAACAAGATTAGAAAATATTATGAGAGTAGGTATGTATAATTCGAGATCCTTATTCCTCCGAGAATATTAAATATTTTCCAGCGTTATCTTTCATTTTACTTAATTAAAATTAATGATATCAATTTTTTATCAAAATCTCACGAGATTTTTCGAAAGTAAATTCACTTTCTTTCCTGAAATTATTTCAAGTAATTTACGTTCGTGGAAATGTTTGCGAGATTATAATTTGAATTTAGACATTTCTCTAATCTGGATATAATCTCTCGTTGTAAACATAACTTTCTAGATCCACCGATTATAGATGGCAAAGGGGGGGCAATGCGTCCAATACTTGCACCGTGCTATCATTAATAGGACAGCCGTGTGAGTTACTGGCTTGCTTGAGCGCAGATGCAAATGTTAGTTTTATGCAAAATGATCTGCGAAAATATAAAATTGACTATTCCCATTGCCCTATGATAAAAGGCAGTGGGTGTCCCGTCGCGACTGTCATATTGAATTCAAGCAATGGATCACGCACAATTGTATATCACAATCAAGGCTTATCCGATTTGACAATAGAAATTTTCGAACAACTTAATTTAGAGGAATACAGTTGGATTCATTTTGAGGTATGTCGATCGTGATGCGGGAAATAATTCACAGCTGTGACATAGAGATAATTGAAATATTTCCTGGTTTTAGGGAAGGAATACAGACGTAGTGCTACTTGTTATTCAATATATACAGAGCTATAATAATTCATTAAATAGTATGTCTGATCGCGTGCCAATTACGATTAGCGCAGAATTCGAAAATCCCAGATTAGAATTAATGGATCTATTGCCGTACGTTGACGTAGCATTTGTATCAAAAGATTTCGTTAAGAATCTGGGTTTTAATAATATGAGCGAGGTAATACACAACATCGATCAAGACATCAAGTAAGGAATACGCCAATTAAGCTTTGATATTTATATTTAAAAAATATGTCAACGTGACATTTTGTTATATGAGAGGTAACTCATATGTCCTTCTAGAAATGCCATTATTTGTGCTTGGGCGGAGGAAGGTGCGATCGCTCGTGCTCCGTGTGGCGCAATAGTACAATCGCCAGCTTTCCCACCAGAAAAAGTAATCGACACTTTAGGCGCGGGTGATACATTCAATGCAGCTGTTATATATTATTTGAACAAAAGCAAAGTTGAGTTTATGCGCAAATATAAAGAGGAGGCAGCTTCCACGAGTGATACCGATCAAACAGAGGATAATGTCTCTGATAATGGCACTGAAGTTAAACGAGATATTGAGGAAAATTTAGATCCGGAACGTTTGGGATATGATAGACTGAAATTTATTACTGAAACAGTTCTTCAAAAGGCTATCAAAATTGGTTGCCGTATTGCTGGTGCAAAAGTAGGATTAAGGGGATACGATAATCTTGATGTAATTTCCAGTGATATTTTATAACAGGACTTTCAGAACATGAGAATATATGTCCATATAAATTTGTTATCGCGGTGCTTTAAATAAGAACAATAATAATAATATAATTTATGCAATTGCAAACTAAATGTTTGTGATATGTATATTTTATCTATATATTATATTATGATTATAAATGATAAAAATAATTATTTTTTCATTGTTTTAAATGATAATTGTACATTATATTTTACTTATACACCCTACAATATTTTATATATCTACATGCTATAAAACATGTTTCAATATATTTTATATTAATAATGCCGAATGCGGTAGAAAAAACTTTCAACAGGATTACATAGTTTTATCATAAGTGTCCTTTTTCTACAAATCATTGAAAGTTTGATGAAATTCAACTACAATTCTTATACGTACTAATCAGATGATACTATTTCAACATCAGAGTTAATATAAACTCTGTTATACTAATTTATTAATTTTTAGGCTGAAATCCTGAAATCAAAATTCTATAAAATTCTGTCTATATTTTAATTCCATACGAATGTAAAATAATGGTAATTGCAAAATGCATTATTACGTTCTGACTTATTTTTTTGGATAAAATATTTTCATAAGTAAATATCTTATATATTTTTTAATTTTCTTCATACGTACCAAAATCGGCAAAGTCTCTTAAGCACTCGATTGCTTTGTCCGGTAAATGTCTGAAATAAAAATGATAATTTTATCATAGACGTATAAATAACAAATGTCGGGAAAGTGTTTGAAAAAAAATTATATTTTTATCATAGATATAAAAATAATAATCTTAGTACAAAAGTATTCAATATTATCAATATATTTACAATGAATTGTCCTGCGGTTTATAGTCACATATTTAAAAATACATTGTGTATATTATATATAACTATTATAATTAAATTTTTTGCGTTGTTTACATACCTTCCTATTTTAGATAGGGGCAACCAAAATGACGGTATACTTTTATTTCTATAATTTCGTCTTTGCGCATCAATTATTGACGAAGCCGCTTTCTGCGGTAGAAGTTCTCCCATTAATCTTGGAAATCTATATGGATAAATAAAATTGAATCATTTACCACTAACAACTGCTATAAATATTTTGTTAATCAAATGACGTTATTGTTGTCGGTATAAAAAAAAGATCTATTAAAAAAAATGCGGTATTATTGAAGTAAAAATTTTTCGTCGAATTTGGCAATTTATAAAAGAAATAGTTTGCGTGATATTATAAAACATTTGTTGCAGTGATGTATTATTGTATAGTTACCTAATTTTAATATTCTTTTTAACAAATCCGGTACGCACGAAGGTCAAATAAACGGTAGTAAAATTAATAGAGCATTTTCCGTTACTCAGTTCACGTAGTTCCTCACACATAGCTTCCATAATTGCTGCCGAAACGTATATTAAAACATTAGAAAAGTATAAATACATTAACATTTCTTACACTATTGGCGTGCATATTACTAAAATAACATGTTTTATATGTACAATATATACATATATTTAGTTATTATAGTCATTCAGTGAACAACTAATATCATGAATTAACATTATATATATATATATATATATATATATATATATATATATATATATATATATATATATATAATTATCTTGTGAGTATTTACATATTTATAATAATTTTTTAAATTCAAACTGAATTATGTATATAAATGTAGCTTGCCATTTGTTGGGCTGAGGTTCGGATAGAACACACACACACTAATTATATGCAATATACAGCAAAGTATTTATTCGGTACAAAGACTCACCCTGGCGAAAATTAAGAAGCTTTATAAAGCGTTGACAACCGTTCAATGAGGGTTTTTTGAGAGTTTATACGCTTTCAAACTTTATAAGAACGCTTACACAACGCCGTTGGATTTTGAACGCTTCCAGAACGCTTATAAAATGCTGTATATAACGTTTCATGAAAGTTCTGAAATGCTGAGGTAACGCTTTTCAGAGAACGCTCAGTAAACGTTGCGTGCAGAGAGTTTGCTGTCAGATTTTTCAAACGTTTAGCAAACGCTTTTCCCAACGCCGTAAGACAAGCGTTTTTACTCCGTTCAGCAAACGCTCTTCCGATGGCGAATTGTAGAGGCGCAGTGAACGTTTTGTAAGGCGTTAACGCAAACGGCTTGGAGACGCCTAAGAAACGCTTTTTCCGACTCCGTAACACAAGCGTTTTCTCTCCGTTCAGCAAACGTTCTTCTAACAATGCCGCTAGGCGGCGTATCTTTCTCGCATTTAAAATACATCCAGCTGCGTATATAAGCAGACTCCCTGCGAGGCGAAAAGCAGATTTAACATTTAATGCTCTTTACGCCGTTTCTTCTAATGACAAGAGTAAACGTCCGTTAAGCTCAATAGAGGCTGCACGCAGTTTCCAATGATGAAAGCAAACGCTTTCGACTTATTAAAGGCATAACAGAGGATCTCTAAATGTTTTAAAAACTCTCAACAAGCATCATACGTCATGTAAACGTTGTGCAAACTCTCAAAAACGCTATATACAAACGCCTTTCAAACGCTGCAGCGTTGCAATTTCCGCTCTACGAACTCTCTACTGACCGTTTCTAAACTTTCAACAAACTTCCGCAAACGCTCACGTAAACATCAAACAAACGTTTATGAAACTTCTCATTTTCGCCAGGGCACAGAACCAATGCAGTGTGCGTACAAAACGAGAGTGCACCGAATCGGGGGATAAAGAGCAATATATATGTAGGGATATTGGCAACACTGAATCACACCTTTTACACTAGCTACACTCACGCTACACTTCTAACGTTTAGTTACACACCGCCTTCTAGAGAATACACTTCGCGCCAAGTCTCCTCCCGATACGAGTCGTAACACGCGAACATATACCAACTGTAAAGAGATTGAGAGTAATATTAAATAGATTGTGTTAAGTTATATCTCGTCTCGTAATTGACCTTCCGCTGAGCACATCCCTACAAATTGGTGACCTCGACGTGATTTCGGCGTATAACAGAACGTTCGAGTTAATTCTTCGTAACGATGTGCTGAAGTGGAAGCTTCTCGTAACTTCGCGTACCGCGAATCGAGTTCCGCGTAATTCGTCATACCGCGTGTATAGTATAACTACTTGTGTCGTATATTTTCTCGCGTCGTACATTTACTTGTGTCGTATATTCGCTCGAGTCGTTCATGTGCGCGAAAAACGCGGAAGTGCGTGACCGCGCGACGTCGGCAGATGGACAATAAACGCATTCTGAGATCCGGATTCTCGTACAATCCATCGGAAGTTCTTGGAAGAAACATGAACGTGAGGCATTCACCACGGAAGAACAAACCAGACGAGCAGACTGAGGGCGACCAGAAACGCGATACCAGCCTCATCGAATTCGACGACGGCCATAACAACGAGAACGCGAAGATGAACCAGCAAGACGGCCAAGATGGCGAGACCGCCAAAAAAAGGAACGACACGGAAGCCACAACATCGAGGACGGCACCATCGCAGGTACCACCCGAGTTGCTATACCAATACATGCAGCCACCAGTGATGTACCCAGACAATTTAATGTACCGTAGATATAACGAGTACAAGATAAAGTTACGCAAATTTAAAGCCGGTACGAACGTGCGAGCGTGGTTCGAAATTGCAGAAAATGAATTTCGCGATCACAATACATCGGAAGCAGAGAAATTCACGGCGTTGGTATCCAGCCTAGATGACGAAGTCTACGAAAGTATGAGCAGTACGATCATCGGAATTCCCCGTGAAAACCGCTATCAAACGCTTAAATCACTGCTGATCGAGCATTACTCCTTGACGCGAAGACAAGAATTGCGGAAGCTACTATCCGGCCTGTCAATTCAAGGTAAAAAACCGTCAAGATTACTCGCGGAAATGCGATCGCTAGCCGGCCCCGGAAGAATCGACGACGAAGATCTAAAAACGCTCTTTCTGGAATATCTTCCTAACGATGTGCGCATGACATTACAAGTAGTACCGGGAGACCTTAACGCGTTAGCAGCCGTCGCGGACAAAATCATGGAACATCGACCGACAACCGATAACCGCGAACTAGTGGCAATTAAAAAAACGAACAATAACGACGAAACGGCAGCAGTCAATAAAGCAGAAACTGATCCTATGATCGCAGAACTGGTTAAACAAGTGAGTAATTTAGTGACGCGCCGCAAGCCAAAGTCTGACTCGCATTCGCATTCGCGTTCGCGCTCGCGCTCGCGCCCAAACTCGCGTTCCAGGGATTCGTCACGTAGACGATCGCGCGGACAAAAAATTTGTTTCTATCACATTCGGTTTGGAAGGAAAGCAAGGAAGTGTGAGGACCCATGTGATTGGCCAAAAGATACAGCCGATAAGCAAGACAAACAAACGACGGGAAACTAAAACAACCGCCGTTGATATCGACGGCAACGGACGGTACCAATTCATCTCGCCGACTTTTTGTCACGGATAAGATATCCGGACTCCGTTTCCTGATAGATACAGGAGCGGATGTCTCAGTCGTCCCACCACGTCCTTTGGACCCGGTCAGCCGTGTTCAAGGCACACTCTATGCCGCAAATGGTACACACATCAAGACATACGGCGAACGTGTAATGACGCTAGATTTCGGACTCCGTCGACCAATTCGTTGTGTCTGTCTTGTAGCCCAGGTGCCGTACGCAATTATAGGAGCCGACGTTCTATACAAACATAATCTCACTCTGAATCTTCGCTCGAAGATACTAGAAGACGCGGAAACAGGATTAACGGTCAAAACAACCATGGATAAAGCACCATTACAAGGAGTATACAGCTTCGACAAAACTGCTCTTATAGCCGACATCCTCGCCGAATTCGCGGAAATTACCAAGCCATCTACCGTCATCACGAATCCACGCCATACCGTCAAGCATCATATAGAAACGTCTGGACAGCCAGTATTTGAGCAACCACGACGTCTTCATCCTGATAAACTCAAAGCGGCAAAGGCGGAATTTCAATTCATGATTGATTTAGGCTATTGCCGACCATCAAAAAGCCAATGGGCTAGTCCTCTTCACATGGTCAAGAAGAAAAATGGCAGCTGGCGCCCGTGTGGCGATTACCGTGGAGTGAACGCATTAACACGACCCGACAGGTACCCAATCGCGCACGTTCAAGATTTTTCATCGATTCTACACGGGAAGAAAATTTTCTCGACCATCGATCTGACCAGAGCGTATCACCAGATACCAGTAGCTGAAGAAGACATTCCTAAAACAGCTGTCACTACGCCTTTCGGACTATTCGAATTTTTGGTAATGCCATTCGGTCTTAAGAACGCAGCTCAGACTTTTCAACGATTTATCAATCAAGTTTTAGCAGGGCTCGACTTCGTCTTCGCTTACATTGACGATCTTCTCATCGCTTCGTCATCTCTCGAAGAACATAAGCAACACCTGAAGATTATTTTCAGTCGACTGAGGGAGTACGGACTTCAAATCAACGTAGACAAATGTGTGTTTGGAGCAGAGTCAGTAAATTTCTTGGGTTATAAGATCTCCAGCAAAGGATCTGAGCCATTACCAGACAAAGTCAGAAGCGTCCTTGATTTTAAACGACCAGAGACGGTGCAAGAACTCCGCAGATTTCTAGGAGCCGTTAATTTTTATCATCGTTGCATCCCGAACGCCGCGGCTACGCAAGTTCCGTTGAATAAGTACCTCAAAGATTCAAAGAAGAACGACAAACGACCAATAGAGTGGACTGCAGAGGCTATCGAAGCTTTTGATAAAGTTAAGCAAGATCTAGCTAATGCAACGCAACTAGCGCATCCGGCGCCAAATGCTAAATTACGAATTACGGCAGACGCTTCAGGAATCGCCATGGGGGCAGTGCTGGAACAATCAACAGATGATATCAACTGGCAACCCCTGGGATTTTTCTCAAAGAAGTTCACACCAGCTCAAACTAATTATAGTACATATGACAGAGAGCTGACAGCAATTTACCAAGCAATCAAGTTCTACAGGCCTTGGATCGAAGGATGTGCAGACATCGAAATCAGAACGGATCACAAGCCACTGACGTATGCATTCCTGCAAAAGTCAGACAAGGCTTCTCCCAGACAACTTCGACAGCTCAATTTGATCGGACAATTTACAACAAAAATCACCTACATTCAAGGGCAACAGAATATAGTAGCTGATACTCTCTCCAGAGTAGATGCACTGCGACTTCCATCGATCATCAACTTCGAAGATTTGTCCAAAGCGCAACTTGAAGATGAAGAACTAACCGCATTACTCAGAGACAACCAAACATCTTTGAAATTTCAAAAGCTCACATTCGGTCCAGATCATCAAGCACTGTATTGTGACGTTTCAGCACACGACATCCGTCCCTTCGTACCACAAGAGTTTCGACGTCAAGTATTCGAGGCATTTCACAACTTAAATCACCCCAGTGGTAAGATCACTACAAAGATTATCGGGCAACGTTATGTCTGGCCATCAATGAGGAAAGATATCAGAGATTGGGCAAAGACCTGCATACAATGTCAACGTGCGAAGATAGGACGCCACGTTCATCTACAACCAGAGACGTTCCCACATACAGACTCACGTTTCGATCACGTGCATATCGATATAGTCGGACCAATGACTCCCAGTGAGGGCAACGCATATTGTCTCACAATGATAGACAGATTTTCAAGATGGCCGGAGGCAATACCTATTCCCAACCACCAAGCAGAGACGGTAGCCAAAGCCTTTTTCACACATTGGATTTCTCGTTTCGGTACACCGAAGATAATAACCACCGATCAAGGTTCCGAATTCGAGGGCAGATTATTCACAGCTTTAATTCAACTTGTTGGAGGCAAAAGAATCCGCACGACAGCGTATCATCCAGCCTCAAATGGACTCATCGAACGCTGGCATCGTACACTAAAGACAGCAATTAAATGTCACGAGAACAGAAATTGGACAGAGGTACTTCCTGTTGTACTTCTCGGTCTCAGAACATGCTACAAGGAAGACATCAAAGCCTCACCAGCAGAATATTTGTACGGGACTACACTTAGAATACCCGGAGAATTTTTCACACACGAAGATTTGCCAAATGATCCAAATTTCTTCCTGGAAGATTTTCGCATGCACATGCGAGCACTGAAACCTACTCCAGCAGCACACCACGGTCGCAGGAAAACCTTTTGTTTCAAAGACCTATACTCATGCACTCACGTTTTTTTGCGACAGGAGGGCACAAGCAAAGGAGCACTCGATAATCCATATTCAGGGCCACATCGTGTCATTGAAAGAATCAACGATCGACTTTTCAAGGTTGATATCAATGGGCAGCCAACCAACTTGTCTATTGAGCGACTTAAACCCGCGCATCTCGCATCAACGGAGATTGCGGAGGCAGAACGACCAGAGCAAACTACCAGTTCATCAAGTAGTAATCAACCAGCTACCAGTTCACCCCAACAGCTAACTCCAGCAAGCTACAAAGGACAACCCGAGGGACTAAGGCAATATCCAGGAGCAAAGAAGAAAGTACAATTTAATCTACCAAAGAGACATTAACATTATAATTATTTTATTTTTCAACGGCAAACACCTCACTCAGGGGGGAGTACTGTAGGGATATTGGCAACACTGAATCACACCTTTTACACTAGCTACACTCACGCTACACTTCTAACGTTTAGTTACACACCGCCTTCTAGAGAATACACTTCGCGCCAAGTCTCCTCCCGATACGAGTCGTAACACGCGAACATATACCAACTGTAAAGAGATTGAGAGTAATATTAAATAGATTGTGTTAAGTTATATCTCGTCTCGTAATTGACCTTCCGCTGAGCACATCCCTACATATATGTGAAGAGTAGCGCCACGATATGGCGAGAAACGCAAACAGAATTCACAGTATGGCGCAGTTTATAAAATAAGAAAAAGAATTATTATCAACCCTACAAAGAGCGCATTGATTAACGCTCCTTACACCATTATTACGATTAATCGCAAGCTATGTTATATGTATATGTATATGTATATGTGTATATATTTGTTTGTATAATATTATATCATGTACAATATATAATATTATAATCGTTAAATAAGGGATGAATTACCTTTAACTGCGAATTTTGAAGGGCAGTAAACCGTGCCATAAGGAGCGCCGAAAAGACCTGCTATTGATGACAGTGCCACAACATGACCGTGATTCTTTTCGATCATATTTGGTAGGAATGCTTTCAGTGTCTGAAAATAATGTTTATTTGTGAGCAACGATTTGCGAAAGCCTAATTCTCTATGCTCGTCCAAGTCATGTAGTACATCTTGCAACTTTAACATTTTACAATCAAGTTACATTACTTGCCCAATAATGCGCTGTCAAATTGACGTCTATAACTTGAGCAATTTCATCGAGACTCTGATTCAAGAATGATTTAATAAACACTGCGCCTGCATTGTTGACCAAGATTGTAACGTCACCTACTTCTTTCTTTACTTTCTCGGCTACCCGGAAGACTTCTTCCCTATCTGCTACATTACACCTATAAAATTCGACTGAAGTTATTATTGATTAGACGTTTTACAGATATCGCACAAGTGTAAATTCTAGTGGAGTAGCTTTTTCACTCCATCGAATCTTGTAAAAAAAATAGCTGCAATTTACCGATACGCATATACAGAGTCCCTTCCCATTCTTTTAATGTCGTTCATTGTCTCGTTGTTTGTTTCTTCATTAATATCCCAACATATCACTGTTGCTCCTAACGATGCATAGCCAATCGCTAATTCCTTTCCGATACCGTGACCTGCACCTGTTATCTGTGATAACATATAGTACATAAAATATAGTTTAAATTATAATTATTGGAAATTACGATTTACAAACTTTTAAACATTAATTACGGTTGCGCACAGTTCAATTCCGCACAGTTCGATTGCGCACAATTTGTTGTGAAACATAAATGTCAATTGCTTCGATCGCTTCATCAAAATTATGTGTGTATGTGTATATTACGTGTAATTTTATAATATAACAGTATAAGTTTCGATAATCTTCTCACATAATATTAATAATTTATCTCTTCGTATGTTTTTTTATACATACATTGTATAACAGTAACTATATTAAGAATTTTATACGTACATACCAAAACAATTTCACCAGCTACGCTCTTTTTCTTCGTTGGAACGATCAGTTTGTATATGTCTTCACAAATATAATATACAACTTTTAAAATAAGAAATAATATCTCTGCTAGAAGAAGCAACATGTTGTACGTTTTTATTATGATTGTCTGAAAAAGAAAATTTTTTAATAAGAAACATTTAGTATCGGTTGATATAAAAATGTATATTAATTACATTAATCCTTTTTTCATCAGATGATATATTTTTAATTATATGCTTAAATTATGTAATTATGTATTTTAATTATTGTTAATGCGAATTAGAATATTACTTGTATATTATATATTATATTTGTATATTATGTAAAACAGTTAAAACAAGAGAGATTATGAGTAAAATTTAGTGTTTATTTTCGATTTTTACACATTGAAACTTTTTCTAGAGAAGTTTTATAAAATTAGATAGAGGATATTTGGATAGATAGAGAACTTGACATATTTTTATGTAAAATTATTTCCACGAAAGGTGTAAATTTTGCGAATAATTATGTAACATTATCGTGAGGAAAGTTTTTTTTTATAATTCCCTTTTACGAGGAAATAGTAAGCTCTTGTTTCTCTCTTGAAAAGGGATATAGTTAATTTAGTATTTTTATTTGTTACAAAAAACTGAGTTTATTACCGTGTAAGTACGAAAGAATTATTACAAGTACGAAAGGAATAGAATTTGTTTTGTATACCTGATCGTCGGTACTGTTCATAATGCGCTGTTAAATCTCTTTTCAATCTCTAGCTGTTTCTCTGACGAAGAGTCAATGGTAACTGTCTGCATCAGAAAACAAGCATTACCTTTTTATGTTTATTATCGAATAGAATGAATAAAATAATGTATCATTTTAGTTTACATTGTCGTCAAGGGAGCTTTTTGTTGAATAAAGAACAAAGTAGAGGTTAAAAAAGATCATTCGCGATCATCACAATAGCTATTGTATGAATCAATGTTATATAAATTTTTATGTTATATATGACATTTATGTTTTTATGTTATATAAAAGTAATATTTTTATTTTATTTTAATGTTAAACAGAATGCGATTTTTATGATACACGAACGTGTCATATTTCTGAAGTTCCGAATTACATCACTATGTAAATATCAAGTTTTGCTTACCTTGTAAAAGAATAATTTTAAATTTAAAATCTTTAATTTATTTGTTGCAGAAAACCAAATCTATTACATAGTGTTAGTATTTATTATAATATGAAAGAGATAAAATTACATCAAATTGCATCGCTGAATGCGACGCGGATGTCAAAATAAATTCTCTCTCTCCTTCTCCCTCTCCCTCTCTTCTCTCTTCTCTTTGACTTTTATAAAATTCTATTATATATTGTTAGTTTTTTATATTTATATGCACATACACACATAATTTTGATGAAGCGATCGAAGCAATTGACATTTATGTTTCACAACAAATTGTGCGCAATCGAACTGTGCGGAATTGAACTGTGCGCAACCGTAATTAATGTTTAAAAGTTTGTAAATCGTAATTTCTAATAATTATAATTTAAACTATATTTTATGTACTATATGTTATCACAGATAACAGGTGCAGGTCACGGTATCGGAAAGGAATTAGCGATTGGCTATGCATCGTTAGGAGCAACAGTGATATGTTGGGATATTAATGAAGAAACAAACAACGAGACAATGAACGACATTAAAAGAATGGGAAGGGACTCTGTATATGCGTATCGGTAAATTGCAGCTATTTTTTTTTGTATTATATCATATAAAATCAACACATTACTTATAAAAAGGTCGATACTAGAAAAAATATGATATAACATAAATATACCTTTATAAAAAAAAGATAGATTGTTAACAACCCACATACTTAGTCAAATCTATCCAGAACATATTTCGAAAATATCTGCCGCAAATGTTGCCGACAGAATGCCAGCAGAAATGTAACAGATTTTGCTAACAGAATATATAATGGCAGATTGATCGCAGAAAGTGAACAAAATCCACCATTTAAATGATGCATTCCATTTAAATATTGTTTAAATAGTGAACAGATTGTGCTCGGTTTCTGCCGACAACCTGCTGTCAGATTATATCGGCAGGTTCTGTCGGCAAAACACGAGTTTAATGCGGACACACATGATATCGGATCTGTTGTGATGTCTGAGCGAAATCTGCTGCCAATCTACGTCATATTACGAACAGATTGTTTACTGGAAATCTACTCTTAGATATAAGTGCAAACGTTGAAGCAAAATTTTTTAATTTCTAAAGTTATTACTTTGCTATGATTATTGTATTACAATTACAACAACTTACGCTATTAAAATTGCGGTACAAATAAATCTTGCTGTTACGATGTTACGAAGTTACCTTCTTCTGAAACACTGCGTAAAAGAAATAATGCGCGATAACGTAACTGTAACAGTTGTTATAAAAAGATACTTAAGGCTCCTGGATGGTCACCGCGGCCATATTGAATTCTTACTATCGAAGCGAGGAAAACACCCAATTTTTTTGTGCATGCCATTTTCAAATGAAAAGACATTTTAATAAAACATCACTGTAGATCGTTTCAAAACACTTCCGAAATTGACCGAAAACTATCCTTTTCCCTCGACAATAAACAAACAGCCATAAAACGAAGCCTAAACATACGGGAAAATAGCCGTTTTTCCGACTATCAAAAAAAGGTGAAAACGTTCCTTCCGCATGCAAATCTTACTTTTCGGTCAATTTTACGATTTTCACGAATACGTTAAACGTTAGAGCACAAGTACAGAACGAATAATAAAGAAATAGCACGCACAACAAAATAGGTTGTCAACATGTCACAAAGGACAGAATTCTCCATTGGAGGGAGTTCTGATTTCTGCCGCGACGGAACGTCGCCACCGTCAACGCAGAGTTCTCGGCTGACCATCCAGGAGCCTTAATTATGAAAACAGAATCAATTAACGTTTATATAACAACGTAGTTAAACCACGTGTAAACTGCTTATTAATCATACGCCGGTATTCATAGTCGGATCTTATTTCAAGACCGGCTCTAAGTATTGTCTTGAGATGCTGATACTGCTCTGTGATTGATTTATGACATCTTAAGATTGCACATTGTAAGTACTTAAGACGGTCTTTAACATAAGATCTGATTATTAAATACCGGCCATAGTTTCGTACAATAGTTATTCCAACGAGCGCGAACACTTGGCAATCTTTTTTTACCTTTTTTTAAAAAAAATATTGTTTATGCTATATCACATTTTTTTCTAGTATCGAGCGTTTTATAAGTAATATGTTGATAATATAATATAAAACATATAACTATAAACAACTAATAACATATAATAGAATTTTATAGAAGCCAGAGAGGAGAAAGGGGGAGAGGGAGAGAGAGAGAGAGAGAGATAATTTATTTTGACATATTTTCATTTAAAAATGGTACTTTACAAGTAATTACGTAACAACGTCGTGAAGAAAGTAGTTTTTCTAGTACTAGAAAGTATTATTAGTAGAAAGTACTTTCTTCATAGTTTTCATTTTTAAAGAAATATCAAGCTTTGCCTGCCTTGCAGAAGAATAATATTAAATTTAAAATCTTTATTTGTTACAGAAAACCAAATCTGTTACATAGTGTTACTATTTATAATACGAAAGACATAAAATTTGTTTTATTTACCCGATTATAGTAAGTGTCCGTAACTTTTATCTACAGTGATTACACAAATTAAACTCTTACGATTCAATCAGCTCTCAAGCAGAATCAATGGCTGAGTGTGATTCAAATACAAGCACTTGTAAACTGTATCTCTTCAAGAGTTAAGAAAAGACTGACGCATACGTTGAGAGACCTTAATATTTCCCCTTCTGTGTATGAAGGCGTAACAGTATCAAATTGTGTCGAAATCTTTTTCTGGTCAGTCATCTCATTTGCATATATGCTTGTTATTGCGCGAAACTCGTTCTGCATTTTCGGGTTAAAGAAGACCTTCAAGAGAGGGCCAAAAAAAAGGGAAAGAGAATGTGAGGCGGCCGCTTGCCACTATCATCGCCAAAGTCGACTAATAGTTCGACTGAATGCCTATAAATTTTTTGCTGCAATAATTTCGGAAAAGAAAATTTATAAAACAAAAATTAAGTCAGATAAATACCTTGTTATACATACACATATTTTTATTGCAAGAATTTTTGATATTACTGAAAAAAACTAGAATACTTTGTGATATATTCTTGTACCAGTTAACAGAAAGAAAAAAAAGTGAGGAAGAAATAAAGAAAGAATAGAAATCGATAAAAAAGAGACAGCGAAAACAGGTAGAAGTAACGTAAGAAGAAAAGAATGTAGATGGAGCATCGAAATAGAAAAAGCACAATCAAATTCAAGAATTATCATAAAGAGGTCACAAGGGGAGATAACAGAAAGAAGATAGAAAGGGACGAAACAGATATAGATGACAGAGAGGAAGAGAAGAAAATAGTATGTAAGTGAGCAATGATAGGAAAGAGATGGAGAAAGAGGACAAATAAGAGAGTAAAGCCCGTATCAGACTACGGATATGAAGCTGAAGTTGGCAGCCAAAACTTAGCAGCCACCAGGGCCGAATAGGGTGGCCAGGGCCCCCGAGATTAAAATCCGGTAAATTTTTTTCAAAAAAATCACAGAGACTGTGCAGCAAGTGTAGAATAAGATTCCGAAGCGATCTTGGCGATGACGAAGTAAGTTAACTAATTAAAAAATAAATTAACAATTAACTAATAAGTAAAACACACACGCATATCCGTTCGGAACCCAAAAAAATCACAGAGACTGTGCAGCAAGTGTAGAATAAGAATCCGAAGCGATCTTGGCGATGACGAAGTTAGTTAACTAATTAAAAAATTAATTAACAATTAAATAATAGTTAAAACACACACGCATATCCGTTCGGAACCCAAAAAAATCACAGAGACGTCACAGCAAGCATAGAATACGAATCCGAAGCGACCTTAGCGATGACGAAGTTAGTTAACTAATTAAAAAATAAATTAACAATTAACTAATAAGTAAAACACACACGCATATCCGTTCGGAACCCAAAAAAATCACAGAGACGTCACAGCAAGCATAGAATACGAATCCGAAGCGACCTTAGCGATGACGAAGTTAGTTAACTAATTAAAAAATAAATTAACAATTAACTAATAAGTAAAACACACACGCATATCCGTTCGGAACCCAAAAAAATCACAGAGACGTCACAGCAAGCATAGAATACGAATCCGAAGCGACCTTAGCGATGACGAAGTAAGTTAACTAATTAAAAAATAAATTAACAATTAACTAATAAGTAAAACACACACGCATATCCATTCGGAACCCAAAAAAATCACAGAGACTGTGCAGCAAGTGTAGAATAAGAATCCAAAGCGACCTTGGCGATGACGAAGTTAGTTAACTAATTAAAAAATAAATTAACAATTAACTAATAAGTAAAACACACACGCATATCCGTTCGGAACCCAAAAAAATCACAGAGACTGTGCAGCAAGTGTAGAATAAGAATCCGAAGCGACCTTGGCGATGACGAAGTTAGTTAACTAATTAAAAAATAAATTAACAATTAACTAATAAGTAAAACACACACGCATATCCGTTCGGAACCCAAAAAAATCACAGAGACTGTGCAGCAAGTGTAGAATAAGAATCCGAAGCGACCTTGGCGATGACGAAGTTAGTTAACTAATTAAAAAATTAATTAACAATTAAATAATAGTTAAAACACACACGCATATCCGTTCGGAACCCAAAAAAATCACAGAGACTGTGCAGCAAGTGTAGAATAAGAATCCGAAGCGACCTTGGCGATGACGAAGTTAGTTAACTAATAAAAAAATAAATTAACAATTAACTAATAAGTAAAACACACACGCATATCCGTTCGGAACCCAAAAAAATCACAGAGACTGTGCAGCAAGTGTAGAATAAGAATCCGAAGCGACCTTGGCGATGACGAAGTTAGTTAACTAATAAAAAAATAAATTAACAATTAACTAATAAGTAAAACACACACGCATATCCGTTCGGAACCCAAAAAAATCACAGAGACTGTGCAGCAAGTGTAGAATAAGAATCCGAAGCGACCTTGGCGATGACGAAGTTAGTTAACTAATTTAAAAAAAAATTAACAATTAACTAATAAGTAAAACACACACGCATATCCGTTCGGAACCCAAAAAAATCACAGAGACGTCACAGCAAGTATAGAATACGAATCCGAAGCGACCTTAGCGATGACGAAGTTAGTTAACTAATTAAAAAATAAATTAACAATTAACTAATAAGTAAAACACACACGCATATCCGTTCGATACCCAAAAAAATCACAGAGACGTCACAGCAAGTATAGAATACGAATCCGAAGCGACTTTAGCGATGACGAAGTTAGTTAACTAATTAAAAAAAAAATTAACAATTAACTAATAAGTAAAACACACACGCATATCCGTTCGGAACCCAAAAAAATCACAGAGACTGTGCAGCAAGTGTAGAATAAGATTCCGAAGCGATCTTGGCGATGACGAAGTTAGTTAATTAATTAAAAAAATTGTTAACAATTAAATAATAGAAGTTAATATTACAAATGGCATTAAACGCACGACATTTTTTTGAATTCCGAACGGATATGCGTGTGTTCTATCTATTATTTAATTGTTAACAATTTTTTAAATTAATTAACTAACTTCGTCATCGCCAAGGTCGCTTCGGATTCTTATTCTACACTTGCTGCACAGTCTCTGTGATTTTTTTGGCTTCCGAACGGATATGCGTGTGTGTTTTACTTATTAGTTAATTGTTAATTTATTTTTTAATTAGTTAACTAACTTCGTCATCGCCAAGGTCGCTTCGGATTCTTATTCTACACTTGCTGCATAGTCTCTGTGATTTTTTTGGGTTCCGAACGGATATGCGTGTGTGTTTTACTTATTAGTTAATTGTTAATTTATTTTTTAATTAGTTAACTAACTTCGTCATCGCCAAGGTCGCTTCGGATTCTTATTCTACACTTGCTGCACAGTCTCTGTGATTTTTTTGGGTTCCGAACGGATATGCGTGTGTGTTTTAACTATTATTTAATTGTTAATTAATTTTTTAATTAGTTAACTAACTTCGTCATCGCCAAGGTCGCTTCGGATTCGTATTCTATACTTGCTGTGACGTCTCTGTGATTTTTTTGGGTTCCGAACGGACATGCGTGTGTGTTTTACTTATTATTTAATTGTTAATTTATTTTTTAATTAGTTAACTTACTTCGTCATCGCCAAGATCGCTTCGGAATCTTATTCTACACTTGCTGCACAGTCTCTGTGATTTTTTTGAAAAAAATTTACCGGATTTTAATCTCGGGGGCCCTGGCCACCCTATTCGGCCCTGGTGGCTGCTAAGTTTTGGCTGCCAACTTCAGCTTCATTTGCTCTGATTGGTCAAATTTCAATCCAATCTCAATCCCAATCCGTAGTCTGATACGGGCATAACAATGACTGAGATAAAACAATAAAATAATTTATGGACAAACTTTAAGTCAGCTCCGCGCAATATATTCAATACAATTAAAAATTATTACTAGAAAATTACCATATTGTATATGTGACATAACAGCAACTTTTAATTGACGAAACAACGTTTTGATTGCGTCCTTTCGACTCCTATGCTGATTTCCTATAGACATAAACTCCCAAATGGAGCTAACGGCTCGTTCCGCTTAAAAATCAAAAGATTATTTTTTGTTCTTCGAACCAGGATTTGAACTAGCAAACAATGGAGTGGTCTTCAAAAAATATTAAATCTTGCGATCTCCGATCGAGTTACGCGCGGTTCTTTACGTCGAATATGACCGTCGAGGCACACCGTTCTTGTACGAAAGGATCGCTAATTACACGCCGTTAGATTGTTATCGAGTGGCCACCGGGGGCGCGAAGGCTCGGGGTTATTCCCTAATATATATATATTATATGTAGAATATATGGTTATGTCACATAAAAAATAAAAATAAGAATTGATATTTCGATTAACTTTTCGATAGATTAATAAACTATAATATCATAAAACTTTTAAATTATATATATATATATATTATGTATTACTTTTTAATCGTCTGGATAGACACCTGAATCCATAAAGTCTAGTATGCACTTTCTTGCTTTGCCGGGTAAAGTTCTGAAATAAAAATTATAATTTTCTGATAGACACAGAAATAATAAATGTCAGGAAAATATATAAAGTAAAAATAATATTGTATTATAGACATAGAAAATATATATGGTAATCATAGTACAACAGTATTTGCTATTAATAATACAGCAATGAATTGTTCTGGGACTCATGATTGCATATTGAAAAAATTATACATTGTGCGTAGTATGAATAAATTATTCGTGGTTTACTTACCTCATCATGTTTATATAGGGCAGCCAATATGATGGTAAAGTTCTATTTTCATAATTTCGTCTTTGCGCATCAATTATTAACGAGGCCGCCCTCCGCGGTGAGTGGCCATTACTTATCCGTGGAAACCTAAATAATCGAATCATTGCCATTATTAAATATCTTATTAAATAAAAAAATTGTCGATATATAAAAAAAGACCTATGTACTAAATATAAAATGCTATTAACATTAAATTTTTTAATATTATTACAATTAAAATTCGATTTCGTTGAATACAGGCAATGTGTAAAAGAAATTAACTGCGTGTGTGATATTACAAAACATCTGTTACGATGTGTATCGTTGTAAACTTACTCTAAGTTTTGGCTTTTTAACCAATC
Source organism: Temnothorax unifasciatus (assembly GCA_030770225.1). Classification (NCBI taxonomy): domain Eukaryota; kingdom Metazoa; phylum Arthropoda; class Insecta; order Hymenoptera; family Formicidae; genus Temnothorax; species Temnothorax unifasciatus. Next base: position 104,212 of record JASTWK010000515.1, on the reverse strand, counting down.
CGGTATGTACTAGACCCGGGTAAATAGTAGTGAATTTGATATCTGATTTTCCATTACTGAGTGCACGTAATTCCTCAGACACTGCTTCCATAATTGCTGCGATACATATATCAATATGTTAGAAATGTATACTTTATAATTATACGTATATTTTTACGCTATCAGTGTGTTGTTAAAATTATGTGTAATATATATATGATATAATTATACACAAATATTATAGTAAAAGCGTGAAATTCAGTAAATGTATACACTTACAAGAGTTCTCATTTATAAGTCAGGGGATGTATTGAGATAGAGATGTGGAGAGGCTGAGCCCACACCCCCCCAAAACTAATTTAATTCAACCTAATTTGTATCATTGTCATAATGATATTGCTTATTAAAGATATAAATTTTAAACATAAAATTTAGTAAATGTATATACATTGACTAGTAACTGCATACATTAACTAGTAAATGTACATTTACTGATTTCACACTTTTACTGTAACATATACATATAACTATCTCATTTATTTATTACAAGAGCGTGTGCTTGAAAAAAACGTGAAAACGACACGTTTTTAAATATATGTTTATATAAACTTTTTTTGCTCATTTCGATGAGTAGAATACGCACCTGAAGTAGCGGCCGACATAAATAGTTAATTTGTGTGTGTGTGTGTGTGTGTGTGTGTGTGTACGCGCGCGCGTATATATTTTAATTTAATTAATATATTCATCTTTATTCACGTGATTTATTATACTCGTGCATATAATATTTCATTATTCATATAAAGTTATAATCGTTAAATAAGGGATGAATTACCTTTAACTGCGAATTTTGAAGGGCAGTAAACCGTGCCATAAGGAGCGCCGAAAAGACCTGCTATTGATGACATTGCCACAACATGACCGTGATTCTTTTCGATCATATTTGGTAGGAATGCTTTCAATGTCTGAAAGCAATATCTCTTTGTGAACAGTGGTTTGAGAACTTAATTATCTGTATACTCGTCCAAATCGTACGGTACGTTCCGATTACGAGCAGCAAGTTTGTATATGTATTTGTTTTGTAAAAATAAAACGATAGCAGTTGCGCTAATGGTAATTTTCTATATCTCGTAGCTTCGGCATATATGTTTCATAGAGAGATACAATGCTTACCCAAAAATGCGCTGTCGCATTGACGTTTATGACCCGTTCAATTTCATCGAGACTGTGATTCAGGAATGATTTAATAACCCCTATGCCGGCGTTGTTGACCAAGATAGTAACGTCACCTACTTCTTTCTTTACTTTCTCGGCTACCCGGAAGACTTCTTCCCTATCTGCTACATTACATCTGTAAAATGCGACCAAATTTTAATTAGTATTGATAATTTAACAGGCGTTTACACATATTCGTACACGTGTAAATTTTATCGGAGCAGCTTTTTCACTCCATCGAGTCTTGTAAAAAAAATCGCTGCAATTTACCGATACGCATATACAGAGTCCCTTCCCATTCCTTTAATGTCGTTCATTGTCTGGTTGTTTGTTTCTTCATTGATATCCCAGCATATCACTGTTGCTCCTAACGATGCATAGCCAATCGCTAATTCCTTTCCGATACCGTGGCCTGCACCTGTTATCTGTGATAATATATAATATATAAAATATAATTTGAAATATAATTATAATTGTCAATAATTATGAAATTACAATTTACAAACTTTTAAAGTTCAAAATATCATTGATATTTAAATTTTCTTGTTGAATTGTATATGCTTTAGAAAGAACGAATTTACTTAATAAAATATGAAAACGAATGTGTCATCAAATAAAGAATTTCAGCTCAGAGTCTAATTGTAAAATAAAAGTGAAATTTCATGGGCAGTGAAAAGCAGCAACAGATCGTACTAATTGGCTGCAGAATAGAGAAGTTCTCGAGTTTCTAGAACTTCTCTATTTTGTAGCCAACCAGTACAACCTGCTGCTGCTTTTCACTGCCCATGAAATTTCACCTTAAGTGTTTTTTTTATTTGCTCACGCAATGTAATTTCAGATAACATTTGTTTACAGTAACAAAAGAAGAAAATAAGAAATTTGTACATTGCTTCCTCACCATTTTTAAGAGCTTTGTGAGCGAAATAAAATTTTGATGAAGCAATGTGTAAATTCTTAATTTATTTGTATGTTTTTTTATATATACATATAATAGTGCCCATATTAAACATTTCATACGCACCAAAACAATTTCGCCAGCTACGCTCTTTTTGCTTTTTTTCGTTCGAACGATTAATCTGTATACGTCTTCACAAATATAATACACAACTTTTAAAATAAGAAATAATATCTCTGCTGGAAGAAGCAACATATTGTACGTTTTTATCATGATTGTCTGAAAAAGAAAATTTTTTAATAAGAACGTTTAGTTGATATAAAAATGTGTGTTAATTATATTAATCTTTTTTTCATCGGATATATTTTTAATTATAAACTTGTAGTTATGTAATTATGTATTTTAATTATTGTTAATGCTTTAGAATATTATTTGTATATTATATGAGGCAGTTAAAACAAAAGAGGCTAACAAGTAAAATTTAGAGAAGATAATTTTCGATTTTTACACATTGAAACTTCTTTTGGAAAAGTTTTATAAATTTTAATGAAATTGTACAGAAATAAAGGAGATAGATAGGTAGATAGATGGATAGATAAAGAGAGTTTGACATATTTTTATGTAAAATTATTTTCACGAAAGGGGTAAATTTTGCAAATAATTATGTGACATTATCGTGAGGAAAGTTTTTTTTTATAATAATTCCCTTTTACGAGAAAATAGCAAACTTTTGTTTCTCTCTTGAAAAAGGATATAATTAACCCCCAATTAGCACACTAGTGCTAACTCGCACCACTTTCTTTTTTTTGAATGGCTGGCATTTTTTTCATAGCTGCCGCCGAGGATTCCCCCCACCTCCTAAATTTTGTTTACAACCTAGAGAGTCGCACAGTACAAAAGCAGACCGCAGTCGACTGTCTGCTTTCAAGCACTAGTGTGGTTTTTGAGGTGGCCTAAAATAAGTGTGCCATTTGAGGGTTAATTTATTATTTTTATTTGTTACAAAAAACTGAGCTTATTATACAGTGTAAGTACGAAAGAATTAAACAAGTAATTATTACAAGTATGAAAGGAATAGAATTTGTTTTGTATACCTGTTCGTCGTCACTGTTCATAATGCGATTTGTTAAACTCCTTTTCACTTTCCAGCTGTTTCTCGGACGAACAATCAATGGCAACTGTCCGCATCAAAGACGGCGAGTATTATTTATTTCATACCTTTACATGAATAAAGAACAAGCTTGATACCGGTTTGAAAGAAAAAAGGGTAATTTTAAATGTAAACCGCCATATTCCGCCGAGAAGCAAGATATTAATATTTAAGATATTATAGCCAATTTGATATACTCAGATATATAGTTTTTGTATTATTTAATGTCACAACGATACAATTACGGGAATTAGGTAGTCAGATTTGTCGAAAACGAAGCTTTTTGGGGGAAATTTATTACAAAGAAATGAATTGAATCCGAGACTTGTCCTTTAACACTATGTTTAGTAGAATCATAAATTATATTTAATGCATATTTTCGACTTATAAAATGTTATTATTACAGTTTATGATCCTAATAAACGTTACGTCAAAGGATAAGTCTCGATTTTAATTCTTTCTTTGTAATGAATTTCTCAAAAAAAGCTTTATTTTCGACAAATCTGACCGCCTAGTCCCTTTAAGGCGAAGCTGTTCGGTTCGGATTCACGTTAACAAATGGAAGAGTATGGGACAGAAGCTGAAATTATTTGATACATTGATATATTAGTGATTTAATATTCACTTTGCTAATAACAAAACCGCGAGCTCTGTTGTAATTATATATAGATTTAGTAAATATTACATCAAATTTCAAAGATGTCATTAAATACGTCTTCCAGAGATAATGTGTTCTCTAGGATTATGCTTATTTAGAGACGTCTTGAAATTATCCAAATGAGATTCATCACGGACTTATAAGCATTTTTTTCTGCATTTAATATACTACTAAGCATTTCCATTGGAAACTGCAGGCAAGATTTAAAAAACGGAGATATAATGTTTACTGACAGGACACTTTTTGAGAGGGGGAAGGCAAGAGGAGAAGTGATCACGTGCAACTTATTGGGTCACGTGGCTCGTTATATCTTGTTGCAGAAAAAGTGTAATATTGTGTAAGGATATATCACATATATTCTTCTCCCTTTGTCCTATTTTGCAAATATAGCAATTACTAACCATTTTACAAATAAAAATGTTATATTTGTACACAATAATATGTATAATATATATAATAATAATAATATAAACTACTGCAATCCAGTTTGTGCGTAATATAGCAAAATACAAACGCGGCAACCAGGAAATATTATAATACAATAAAATTGCGTTCACATCACGTAGTAAACAAAAAAGTAATGCTTAGCGACAGAGTTAAAATGGATAATGCCTTACGGCCTTAGACGATGGAGATAAAGTGGTGCGAAAAAATTGATCAGTTTAAGCGAGAATTAAAAGAGTATATTTTATTAACTATAACTAAATATATTTTTATCAACTATAACTAGATAATAAGATATTTAATTATAACACAAATAGATGAGAAAACTAATAAAGATCATTTACTCATTCTCTGCATCGAATATAATACATCATAAAAATAATTATGATGAGGTCGAAAATGATAATTAAATTAATCTGCAATATTTGACATCGAATATTTATCGGCGAATTGATGTCAAATTGACATTAATTCGACTATAAATAATTTCTGAGTGGGTATGTAAACTTTTATTTTGTCATATAATGCGATCATAGAATAAATTAATAAATTTTACGCGCAATGTTACTACGTTTACGCGAGCGTTACTTTTATAGTAACTTATGATAATTCCTTCGCGCGGCGTAAACGGGATTTTGTAGTAACTTGCGATAATTTACTCCGTGTAAACGAGTGATGTATCGTAAGTTACTACAGAAGTAACGTTCGCGTAAACGTAGTATGTGTCTCGTAGTATCTGTAATCGATCTATTATATATTTTGTAATCAATTTTATGAAGCCACATCAAGAAATATCATCGTGTCTCGCGGTACAACTCGTGTCTGCAAGTATATATGCGCGGTAACGGTATAACAGACTAAATATTTATAGCGAAAACCGCTTAATTGAACTGGTTGTGAGATTTGATTACCTTAATATAATGGCTGGACTGTGGCTGGATTATATATGAACGTTACAAGCGCATAGTAAAACGCGCTTGACTGACATCTGAATCGTCGAACTGGCTGCGAATATCAAAAATTCTACTTAACACGAGAACAGGAGAGAGAATGGGTGTATTCAGTACTGTAATCGTTCGCTATAAGCAGTGAGCACTTATATATAGGCTGGATTCGAGGAGCGCGCTATCAGCGCTATTTTCTTATTCTATCCTTGTTTTACACCTGATGAGTGATAAAGATAGAATGATTTAATAGCGCTAATAGCGGGCTCCCCGAACGCAGCCATAGTGACTGGCTGTTCGTGAGCAGTTTGATTAGCGGTTTTTATAATACTGGATGAGATGAATGTTCCGTCTTATGATATTTGACACATAAGAGTAAAAGATTACGTAAAAGGTAAGAGCCTCCGCACAAGACTTTCGTATGGTAACGTAGTGTAACGAAACGTGGGTCACAGCGCACAAGAAACGTATCGGTTACGTCGTTAGACGTCGACACGTTTCTTGTGCGTTGATCCACGTTACGTTACGCTACGCTATCATACGAGAGTCTTGTGCGGAGGCTCTTATCCTTTTTGAGAAAAATAATGAATGTAAAACGTATTGTGTTCCCAAATAACACAATGTGCAAAATCGGGACATAAGACGTTTTAAAGATGTCATCTAGACGTCCCGATTTTGGACATTGTGTTGTCTGGGTTCTGGGTTCATACTCGAAAATGATGATTATGTCATGCAAATAATCGCAATTGCAAACTAAATGTTTGTGATATGTATATTTTATCTATATATTATATTATGATTATAAATGATAACAATAATTATTTTTTCATTGTTTTAAATGATAATTGTACATTATATTTTACTTATACGTGCCCTACACCCTACAATATTTTATATATCTACATGCTATAAAACATGTTTCAATATATTTTATATTAATAATGCCGAATGCGGTAGAAAAAACTTTCAACAGGATTACATAGTTTTATCATAAGTGTCCTTTTTCTACAAATCTTTGAAAGTTTGATGAAATTCAACTACAATTCTTATACGTACTAATCAGATGATACTATTTCAACATCAAAGTTAATATAAACTCTGTTATACTAATTTATTAATTTTTAGGCTGAAATCCTGAAATCAAAATTCTATAAAATTCTGTCTATATTTTAATTCCATACGAATGTAAAATAATGGTAATTGCAAAATGCATTATTACGTTCTGACTTATTTTTTTGGATAAAATATTTTCATAAGTAAACAACTTATATATTTTTTAATCTTCTTCATACGCACCAAAATTGGCAAAATCTCTTAAGCACTCGATTGCTTTGTCCGGTAAATGTCTGAAATAAAAATGATAATTTTATCATAGACGTATAAATAACAAATGTCGGGAAAGTGTTTGAAAAAAAATTATACTTTTATCATAGATATAAAAATAATAATCTTAGTACAAAAGTATTCAATATTATCAATATATTTACAATGAATTGTCCTGCGGTTTATAGTCACATATTTAAAAATACACACACATTGTGTATATTATATATAACTATTATAATTAAATTTTTTGCGTTGTTTACATACCTTCCTATTTTAGATAGGGGCAACCAAAATGACGGTATGCTTTTATTTCTATAATTTCGTCTTTGCGCATCAATTATTGACGAAGCCGCTTTCTGCGGTAGAAGTTCTCCCATTAATCGTGGAAATCTATATGGATAAATAAAATTGAATCATTTACCACTAACAGCCGCTATAAATATTTTGTTAATCAAATGACGTTATTGTTGTCGGTATAAAAAAAGATCTATTAAAAAATGCGGTATTATTGAAGTAAAAATTTTTCGTCAAATCTTTACATATCTATTAAAAATTTTTCGTCAAATTTGGCAATTTATAAAAGAAATAGTTTGCGTGATATTATAAAATATTTGTTGCAGTGATATATTATTGTATAGTTACCTAATTTTAATATTCTTTTTAACAAATCCGGTACGCACGAAGGTCAAATAAACGGTAGTAAAATTAACAGAGCATTTTCCGTTACTCAGTTCACGTAGTTCCTCACATATAGATTCCATAATTGCTGCATGCCGAAACGTATATTAAAACATTAGAAAAGTATAAATACATTAACATTTCTTACACTATTGGCGTGCATATTCCTAAAATAACATGTTTTATATGTACAATATATACATATATTTAGTTATAGTCATTCAGTGAACAACTGTAATATCATGAATTAACATTATATATATATATATATATATATATATATATATATATATATATATATATATATAATTATCTTGTGAGTATTTACATATTTATAATAATTTTTTAAATTCAAACTGAATTATGTATATAAATGTAGCTTGCGATTATTACGATTAATCGCAAGCTATGTTATATGTATATGTATATGTATATGTGTATATATTTGTTTGTATAATATTATATCATGTACAATATATAATATTATAATCATTAAATAATTAAGGGATGAGTTACCTTTAACTGCGAATTTTGAAGGGCAGTAAACCGTGCCATAAGAACCGCCGAAAAGACCTGCTATTGATGACAGTGCCACAACATGACCGTGATTTTTTTCGATCATATTTGGTAGGAATGCTTTCAATGTCTGAAAATAATGTTTATTTGTGAGCAACGATTTGCGAAAGCCTAATTCTCTATGCTCGTCTAAGTCATGTAGTATACATCTTGCAACTTTAACATCTTACAATCAAGTACATTACTTGCCCAATAATGCGCTGTCAAATTGACGTCTATAACTTGAGCAATTTCATCGAGACTCTGATTCAAGAATGATTTAACAAACACTGCGCCTGCATTGTTGACCAAGATTGTAACGTCACCTACTTCTTTCTTTACTTTCTCGGCTACCCGGAAGACTTCTTCCCTATCTGCTACATTACACCTATAAAATTCGACTGAAATTATTATTGATTAGACGTTTTACAGATATTCGCACAAGTGTAAATTCTAGTGGAGTAGCTTTTTCACTCCATCGAATCTTGTAAAAAAAATAGCTGCAATTTACCGATACGCATATACAGAGTCCCTTCCCATTCTTTTAATGTCGTTCATTGTCTCGTTGTTTGTTTCTTCATTGATATCCCAACATACCACTGTTGCGCCTAACGATGCATAGCCAATCGCTAATTCCTTTCCGATACCGTGACCTGCACCTGTTATCTGTGATAACATATAGTACATAAAATATAGTTTAAATTATAATTATTAGAAATTACGATTTGCAAACTTTTAAACATTAATTACGGTTGCGCACAGTTCAATTCCGCACAGTTCGATTGCGCACAATTTGTTGTGAAAGATAAGTGTCAATTGCTTCGATCGTTTCATCAAAATTATGTGTGTATGTGTACATTACGTGTAATTTGATAATATAACAGTATAAGTTTCGATAATCTTCTCACATAATATTAATAATTTATCTCTTCGTATGTTTTTTTATACATACATTGTGTATAACAGTAACTATATTAAGAATTTCATACGTACCAAAACAATTTCACCAGCTACGCTCTTTTTCTTCGTTGGAACGATCAATTTGTATATGTCTTCACAAATATAATATACAACTTTTAAAATAAGAAATAATATCTCTGCTAGAAGAAGCAACATATTGTATGTTTTTATTATGATTGTCTGAAAAAGAAAATTTTTCAATAAGAACATTTAGTATCGGTTGATATAAAAATGTATATTAATTACATTAATCCTTTTTTCATCAGATGATATATTTTCAATTATATGCTTGAATTATGTAATTATGTATTTTAATTATTGTTAATGCGTTAGAATATTACTTGTATATTATATATTATATTTGTATATTATATAAAACAGTTAAAACAAGAGAGATTATGAGTAAAATTTAGTGTTTATTTTCGATTTTTACACATCGAAACTTTTTCTAGAAAAGTTTTATAAAATTAAATAGAGGATACTTAAATAGATAGAGAACGACATATTTTTATGTAAAATTATTTTCACGAAAGGTGTAAATTTTGCGAATAATTATGTAACATTATCGTGAGGAAAGTTTTTTTTATAATTCCCTTTTACGAGGAAATAGCAAGCTCTTGTTTCTCTCTTGAAGAGGGATATAGTTAATTTAGTATTTTTATTTGTTACAAAAAACTGAGTTTATTATACAGTGTAAGTACGAAAGAATTATTACAAGTACGAAAGGAATAGAATTTGTTTTGTATACCTGATTGTCGTTCATAATGCGCTGTTAAATCTCTTTTCAATCTGTAGCTGTTTCTCTGACGAATAGTCAATGGTAACTGTCTGCATCAGAAAACAAGCATTACCTTTTTCATGTTTATTATCGAATAGAATGAATAAAATAATGTATCATTTTAGTTTACATTGTCGTCGAGGGAGCTTTTTGTTGAATAAAGAGTAAAGTAGAGGTTAAAGAAGATTATTCGCGATCATCACAATAGCTATTGTATGAATCAATGTTATTTTTATGTTATAGAAAAGTAATATTTTTATTTTATTTTAATGTTAAACAGAATGCGATCTTTATGTTACACGAACGTGTCATATTTCTGAAGTTCTGAATTACATCACTATGTAAATATCAAGTTTTGCCTGCCTTGAAGAAGAATAATTTTAAATTTAAAATCTTTAATTTATTTGTTACAGAAAACCAAATCTATTACATAGTATTAGTATTTATTATAATATGAAAGAGATAAAATTACATCAAATTGCATCGCTGAATGCGACGCGGATGTCAAAATAAATTCTCTCTCTCCTTCTCCCTCTCCCTCTCTTCTCTCTGACTTTTATAAAATTCTATTATATATTGTTAGTTTTTTATATTTATATGTTTTGTATTATATCATATAAAATCAACACATTACTTATAAAAAGGTCGATACTAGAAAAAATATGTGATATAACATAAATATACCTTTATAAAAAAAAGATAGATTGTTAACAACCCACATGGTCAAATCTATCCAGAACAGATTTTGAAAATATCTGCCGCAAATGTTGCCGACAGAATGCCAGCAGAAATGTAACAGATTTTGCTAACAGAATATATAATGGCAGATTGATCGCAGAAAGTGAACAAAATCCACCATTTAAATGATGCATTCCATTTAAATATTGTTTAAATAGTGAACAGATTGTGCTCGGTTTCTGCCGACAACCTGCTGTCAGATTATATCGGCAGGTTCTGTCGGCAAAACACGAGTTTAATGCGGACACACATGATATCGGATCTGTTGTGATGTCTGAGCGAAATCTGCTGCCAATCTACGTCATCTTACGAACAGATTGTTTACTGGAAATCTACTCTTAGATAAAAGTGCAAACGTTGAAGCAAAATTTTTTAATTTCTAAAGTTATTACTTTGCTATGATTATTGTATTACAATTACAACAACTTACGCTATTAAAGTTGCGGTACAAATAAATCTTGCTGTTACGATGTTACGAAGTTACCTTCTTCTGAAACACTGCGTAAAAGAAATAATGCGCGATAACGTAACTGTAACAGTTGTTATAAAAAGATACTTAATTATGAAAACAGAATCAATTGACGTTTATATAACAACGTAGTTAAACCACGTGTAAACTGCTTATTAATCATACGCCGGTATTCATAGTCGGATCTTATTTCTAAGTATTGGGATCTGACATTCGTCGCCATGACATCTGGTGGTCGGAAATGAAAGCACTGTATGGAATGGATCTCGTGGCATTGTACAGGCTTGACGTGCGGTCGTACTGGTTTTGCGTTACTGTATTTTTATTAATATGGAATTTGCTCCGCGTTGTAAATCTACGAGCGGAATTAAATGTTCAGTTCGCGGTTGTAAAAGTGTTAATCGTAATTTAAATGTTCGATTCCATAGCTTCCCCAAGCCCAAAGAGTGCTTCGTTCATGTCAAAAATTATTTTGGCAATTTAGAGAAAATTGATCGTTTCAAAGCCTGGAAAGATGCATTAAAAATACAGAAAGTGACCTCGTGTAAGGATACGAGAGTGTGTTCGCTGCATTTCAAGAAAGAGGATTATATACTGCCAGGTAAGTTAATTTTTGACAGGAAAAATTAGTTTGAGATTTTGTTTAACCTAAAGCATCGTGAATGTGTAAATGTTGAAGGCACATGCTTTCCCTCACCCGAGGGACATAACAAAAAAAAAATTGTAAATGATACATTTTCAATAATAATTAACGGTGAATAATTTGATGATAGATGTTGCAAAAACGAGACGACGCTTGAAGAAAACTGCTGTTCCATCATGCAATTTGCCAAGCAGTACTACAAGACAAACTGCAAGTGTAGAAGCTGATGAAGCACGACTCCAGAGACAAATAAGAAGGAATTGTCAAAGGGAAGAATTAATAGAACAAAGAACAGAAGGGCCTGATGTAATGCAAGAAAAAATGACCAATGAAGAAGAAAGTCCTGCAGTTGTGTCTACACATGAAATTCCTGTTGAGGAGGCTCCAAGTGTTAGTGCTCCATCATTTCGAAATGCTGAAGTGCAAGTCAACAGTGATTATATAACACCGATTATAAAATTTGTTAATGTTATTAAAAATGATAGCGAATTAAGTACTTCAACAGGAATCGCATCTTTTGCAATTTTAAATACTATTGTTGAAATCGTAGAACTTGTATATAAAGATAAATTTGAAAAAAGTAACGTCAGGATGAACATAAAAGATAGAATTATTATGACATACGTAAAGTTAAAACAAAATGTTTCGTATAGTTTCTTAGCTATTATGTTTAATTGTTACACAGCAAAGCATTGTCAGCGAGTATTTTATGAAATGATAAAGATATTAAGCAAGTGCTTGAAAGTAGCAGTTCCTTGGCCATCAAAAGAGGAAATTGCAAAAAATTTGCCACTGTGTTTTAAAGACTTTGAAGACGTTAGAGTAGTAGTTGATTGCACTGAAGTTTTTATCCAAAAACCAGCAAAGCTTTGCTGTCAATTACTGACATATTCTCATTATAAAGGCTCTGAAACGTGTAAAATAATGACCGGTGTTACACCAGCAGGAAATATTTCATATATTAGTAAGCCTTATGGTGGAAGAGTAAGTGACACAGTTATATTTGAACAAAGTAATTTAGTAAAATTATTGCAACCTGGTGATGCAGTAATGGTTGACAAAGGGTTTTTAATTGATAAAGTATGTGAATTAAATCGTTTAAAGTGCATAAGACCACCATTTTTAAAAGACAAAAAGCAATTTACTAAAGCGGAATCAATTTTGACATGTAAAATAGCTACAGCTAGAGTTCACGTAGAACGATCTAATCAGAGAATAAAAACTTTTAAAATTGTAGGTTCAAAAATGCCTGTTGCACTTGTATCAATTTTAGAAGACATTTTTGTAGTTATTTGTGCAACGATTAATATGAGTTCACCCATTCTAAGCGATAATAAATTTATGGAAATGTAAACCTTTTATAACCTTTTACTTAATTCGATTGTGTTTATTAAATAAAGAAAGTTAAAATTTAATTTGGCAGTTAGATTTTTGATATTTTTTACTTTATTTCACATAATGAGTAATAGCAAGTAGTTTATTAAAATGTTAAACACATATATCATCTTATATTAACTTTTAAAATAAACTTTATCACATTAACATGTTAACATTAATATAAATATATACTCATTCTTTTAACTTTTTCTACATCTTATAATCCTATATCTAATGACTTCCTATATCTAATGACTTACTATATCTTATAACTTTTAACCCTTTTCTATTTCTGAAAACTTTTGTATATAATCTTTTATATAATCTTGTAATCATCCGGTATTCATAGTCGGTTTTTATATTTAAGACCGTCTTAAGTATACAATCTTAAAATGTAATAGAAAAAGTTAAAAGAATGAGTATATATTTATATTAATGTTAACATGTTAATGTGATAAAGTTTATTTTAAAAGTTGATATAAGATGATATATGTGTTTAACATTTTAATAAACTACTTGTTATTACTCATTATGTGAAATAAAATAAAAAATATCAAAAATCCGACTGCCAAATTAAATTTTCGAGAGATGAAATCGAACATTTAAATTACGATCAACCTTACTTTTACAACCGCGAACTGAACACTTAATTCCGTTCGTAGATTTACAACGCGGAGCAAATTCCATATTAATAAAAATACAGTAACGCAAAACCAGTACGACCGCACGTCAAGCCTGTATGTACAATGCCACGAGATCCATTCCATACAGTGCTTTCACTTTCGACCACCAGATGTCATGGCGACGAATGTCAGATCCCAATTGTCTTGAGATGCTGATACTGCTCTGTGATTGATTTATGACATCTTAAGATTGCACATTGTAAGTACTTAAGACGGTCTTTAACATAAGATCTGATTATTAAATACCGGCCATAGTTTCGTACAATAGTTATTCCAACGAGCGCGAACACTTGGCGATCTTTTTTTACCTTTTTTTAAAAAAAATATTTTTTATGCTATATCACATTTTTTTCTAGTATCGAGCGTTTTATAAGTAATATGTTGATAATATAATATAAAACATATAACTATAAACAACTAATAACATATAATAGAATTTTATAGAAGCCAGAGAAAGGGGGAGAGAGAGAGAGAGAGAGAATTTATTTTGACATATTTTCATTTAAAAATGGTACTTTACAAGTAATTACGTAACAACGTCGTGAAGAAAGTAGTTTTTCTAGTACTAGAAAGTATTATTAATAGAAAGTACTTTCTTCATAGTTTTCTTTTTTAAAGAAATATCAAGCTTTGCCTGCCTTGCAGAAGAATAATATTAAATTTAAAATCGTTATTTGTTACAGAAAACCAAATCTGTTACATAGTGTTACTATTTATAATACGAAAGACATAAAATTTGTTTTATTTACCCGATTATAGTAAGTGTCCGTAACTTTTATCTACAGTGATTACACAAATTAAACTCTTACGAATCAATCAGCTCTCAAGCAGAATCAATGGCTGAGTGTGATTCAAATACAAGCACTTGTAAACTGTATCTCTTCAAGAGTTAAGAAAAGACTGACGCATACGTTGAGAGACCTTAAAATTTCCCCTTCTATGTATGAAGGCGTAGCAGTATCAAATTGTGTCGAAATCTTGTTCTGGTCAGTCATCTCATTTGCATATATACTTGTTATTGCGCGAAACTCGTTCTGCATTTTCGGGTTAAAGAAGACCTTCAAGAGAGGGCCAAAAAAAAGGGAAAGAGAATGTGAGGCGGCCGCTTGCCACTATCATCGCCAAAGTCGACTAATAGTTCGACTGAATGCCTATAAATTTTTTGCTGCAATAATTTCGGAGAAAATTTATAAAACAAAAATTAAGTCAGATAAATACCTTGTTATACATACACATATTTTTATTGCAAGAATTTTTGATATTACTGAAAAAAACTAGAATACTTTGTGATATATTCTTGTACCAGTTAACAGAAAGAAAAAAAAGTGAGGAAGAAATAAAGAAAGAATAGAAATCGATAAAAAAGAGACAGCGAAAACAGATAGAAGTAACGTAAGAAGAAAAGAATGTAGATGGAGCATCGAAATAGAAAAAGCACAATCAAATTCAAGAATTATCATAAAGAGGTCACAAGGGGTGTTTAGAATATGCGTTAGCATTTTCTATGTCGTGGTCTATTGCTCTTATTGTATTACTGCTACTTTCGTATTTTTGCTACTGTTGTTATATTTTGTCGTATTAATTGCTATTGTCGTATTTACTGCTATTATTGTATAATTTTAATCCTTTCATAAATCTCAAAAGGACGCTTTTTATACGAAACTATTGTTCAGAAAATAGAATGTGTTCAAATTAAGAGTAAGGATGGACAGAGCTTTCGAAGGTAAAACAGCGCGATGGTGCTGTAGAGTAAAATCAATGAGTACGTGAACTGCTTTATCGACCTCCCGTAAACACACTGGCGCTTTAGTAGCGATACCAATATTCCTGCGACCGTTGCTACGCTGCGCGTGCGCGTCGCTGAGTGGCGCGCTCGTGTTGTAATATCCGGTTGACGACGAGCACGTCGTCATTCTCTGCCGGTCGCTCAACCAGTGAGCATTTGTTGGAATGCGTAGATACGCAGAAGTAAATTCTAGAACGTACGAGAAATGGTCGATTAGACCGAATCCTGCGAAGATATTAGAGGCATTCTCCCGAATAACCGAGAAGTGCGAGAGGACTCTAGTCTTGTTCCGGACTATTCTATTGCCGAGGACGGCTACTCTATTACGAAGGAAGTTTCTCTGGCGAGGACAGCCATTATTATATCGAGAAGGACGTATTATCCGTTTTGCCAACAACGGCCATTTTGGTCACGCAATTCGAGAGCACATGGCATCGAGAGTATATGGCAGAGATTGTTCTGGAATCTTCATTCCAGAACAAGCCGATTGAGGCTAAGAATAAGGTAACATTTTATTATTTTCGAAGCAACCAAAGTCTGGTTTACATGGCATAATGACTATATAGTCAATTCAACGATTTTGGTTGCAGGAAAGTTTCTTGTGAAATCTTCTCATCCTTCAGAAATTATTAATCTGTTATGCGCATAACTTATAACAAGAAAAAGGCCTTAACTTCATTTGCAACAGTAATGTAAATAATCTAAAGACTTTTTGTGAAATAAGATACGAAGATATTTCTTTTAACTTAAGAAGTTACGAGATTCAATTGCGTTCTCGAAACATGAGTCGAATCAAATTCGATGCTGTTTGATAAATTGACTTAACTGAAATTGTATAGAGTCGTACAGTCGTTTGCTGTCTATGTAATAATTTCTCTTTATGATTGTATGCGATTTAACCAGCTTAATGACGTATATCACAGCGCATAATTTAATATACTTTGCGAACCGAGAAACCAGTTATTTCATACTAAGTTTATCGTTTTCAATGGTGATCGAAGTTAAAGTGTATAATTACGGATTTCTTTTATTTCTATGAATGATGGTATTATCTAACGCCTTTTGCTAAAATATGAACTCAGCAAATTACTCAGTATCATTTACAATTACAATTAATTTAATAATTTAAGTTAAAAGGAAGATACTTTCGAAGATAGAATTAAATTACACTTCGATCATTAATGAACTGAATTGCATGCGATTGATCTTAAATTTACTTTTGTTTCCTTTTTACTACTGACTATTTTTGATTTATGAAACTCATAATATTGTGTATTTATTTTGCGATGTGCATAAGATTTATATTCTGTTCTACTTATGAAATATGTACAACTTGCTGCAATTTTACGCAATTCAATGCAATACATCCATTGATTATTGACCTTGTAAAACAATCAATTAAATTCTTAAGGAATTTGAGGCATTGTTCTTTTCTATCATTCGAAGAAACGGTATTCTACCCAGCGCCTATACATAAATTTGGTCCTTCGAGCCGGATAAATAGAGTCAGAGTCAAAGAATAAAACTAGAAGGGCGCTTAGTTATTACTGAGAATTACAATTCAAAGACTCAAGCTGAGTATACAGTCTGTTGTGGAAAGAGCACTGCCTTAAATTGAATATATTGCTTATGTAAAGTGCTGTTTGCGGGACGGTTAAGTTTATTTCAAAACATAGCTACAATGGCTGGCACAGTGCGAGTCAGCCACGTTCTTAATCGATTAGAGCAACAACTCGCTTCGAGTAAAGTACTAATTGAAGCTTATGATAATTTTATTAAAGCCGATCCAGTAAATATCACAAACCAGAGAATAAGCTCCTGTCTGTCCTCTCTAAGATAGCTTGGGATCAATTCAATATTATTAATGATGCTATTATGATAGCCATTACAAGACAGAACCTATAGATAGAGATCCCATTTATAATCACGCCTATTTTAAGGATCATTTGTTTCTTATAACGAGAGAACGTTACTTCGAGACAGTCAAGAGGTTGAATTCTCTTTTGAATTCAGATCAAGATCTGAGTACTAGTTCGACGTCAAACGCAATCTATTTGTCCGCAATCTAGTGTTCCTACAGCGTGCCACATGCTCACCTACCGAAAATTGGTCTTCCGAAGTTCGATGGGTCTCCACAAAATTGGCTATCCTTTAAGGACTTGTTTAATTCTATGGTAGGAAAGAGTTCGCATGTGTCGGCAGTGGCAAAATTACAATACTTGAAAATGAGTCTTATTGGTACGGCATCGCTATTTCTGAAGAATACTAGTATCACGGCCGGGATAATTTTCAAAAATCTTGGGATTCTTTGGTTAACTTTTACGAAATATAGATTATTAGTTAATGAATCACTGAGATCTTTGCTTTCTCTCAGACGATTGAATAAAAGTTCAGCTGGCGAACTCGAACAGCTATATTCCTCGATTACGCAAATCTATAGGGCTTTAGAAACACTAGAACGTCCGGTAGAACACTGGGACGATTTCCTCGTCTTTATAACGTCTCAAAGATTAGACGATGATTCGTTGAAGGCTTGGGAGCAATCATTAGGATCTTCCAAGGTTCCTCCTACCTGGGTCGAGTTTTCTGAATTTTTGCTCGCACGAGTACTTTCTCTTCAAGCATTTGAAAAATCCCGTAGTGGAAAAACTTTGAATCAAATAAAAACACAACCTACAACTGCTAAGGTTCATCATCAAGGAAAAGAGAAGAATTCAATGTCGGTCACTCGATCTTCTTGTGCCAATCTGTAAGGAGCAGCACTTTACTTCTTCTTGCCCTCAATATGTTAATAAAACCGTTCAACAAAAACTAACGATTATTAACAAAAATAAACTTTGTTACAATTGTTTAGGACAACACAAAGTAGTAGATTGTCGTGTAACTAAACGATGCTTAAAGTGCGGCAAGAAGCATCATACGTCTATACACCAAAATAAATCTTTCTCCTCCTATAAAAAGGAAACTCCTACTACTAACCAGAAAATGTCTACTAAGAATTCGTCTGACACTAAAGTGTTGCATTCTTCTATAAACAAACCTGCTAAAACCTCACAAGTATGTTAGCTACCGCTAAAGTAACTATCGTGTCTGATTCCGGAGTAACCACTCAAATTAGAGCCTTGATTGATCAGGGATCTGAAATTTCTATTATAAGAAATAGAATAGTTCAACGACTTCGTCTTAAAAGAAATCACTCATCTTCAACTTTAATTGGCATTGGAGATCTAGCATCGAATAAGTCTAAAGGTATTACTTCGTTACATTAAAGCCACATTTTAAATCCAACATTGAGTATAAGGTAACCGCTCATATTCTTAGTAAATTGACGTCGACAATCCCCTCTAAGAAAGTGGATGTATCTTTATGGCCTCATTTAGAAAAACTAAAATTAGCTGACCCTGAATTTAAACAACCAAGGTCCATTGATCTTATACTAGGAGCTGACATGTATTGTCACATAATAGAAGAAGGGATTGTTAGGGGAACAGAACATGACCCTATCGCCCAACGTACTACATTAGGATGGATTGTTTCTGGTCCAGTTAGTAACTTAGAAATGAACAACAAAGTTCAAGGATATCATGCTAAGGCTGAAGAAAATCTTCATGACTTGTTGAAACATTTTTGGGAAACGGAAGAAGTTCCTAATTCTAAAGTCGTCACTTTGACCCCTAATGAACAAGAATGCGAGAATTATTTTATGGCTAGGCACAGCCGAGATTCAAGTGGAAGATATGTAGTTAGACTCCCATTTAAGGATTCACCCGATAAGCTTGGAGATTCTCGAGTAAAGGCAACAAGAGTGCTGAACAGTTTAAACCAACGATTTTTAACCAATCCGGATTTCGCCAAATTATACAAGGAATTCATTCAAGAATATGAGGAATTAAATCATATGGTACGAGTCCCCGACTCACCATCTGAGCCTAACCGAGTTTATTATCTTCCCCACCATGGAGTTTATCGAGAAACCAGTCTTACGACTAAATTGCGAGTTGTATTAATGGATCGAGTAATACCACGACCGGAGTCTCTTTAAATCAAATACTCCATTCGGGAGCTAACTTGCAATTAAACTTATTTGATGTCCTTATTTGGTTCAGATTATTTCGCTTTGTCTTTTTTGCGGACGTTGAAAAAATGTACAGACAGATTTTAATTCACCCAGATGATCGAAATTATCAAAGAATTCTGTGGAAGGATCAATTACTTGAGAAAATAATAATTTTTGCTTTAACAACCGTTACGTACGGACTTAATTGTGCACCTTTTCTAGCATTACGTTCATTTATTCAACTTATACGTGACGAAGGACATCGATTTCCATTAGCACTTCCTACATTAAAAAAGGGTCGTTATATGGATGACTTTTTCGGGGGTGCTGACACAATACAGGAAGCCAAATTAGTGGTTCAACAGGTAAACCTGCTCTGTATGGCGGGGGGTTTTCCATTGAGGAAATGGATTGGCAATAATCCCGAAATCCTGGAATCAATTCCATTAGAACATCGGATAGATGTACATTCTGTTCAAATTGATAACTCAACTGTAGTTCATGCTCTTGGATTGTGTTGGCAACCTTCCGGAGACCGATTCCATTTCACACTGAATTTAAACACTCCTAGTACTATCACCAAGCGAACCATTTTATCTACTATATCTAAATTGTTTGACCCGTTAGGGTTTCTCTCACCAGTTACAATTTCAGCTAAAATATTCATACAAGAATTATGGGCGAACGGACTAGGATGGGATGATGCACTTCCATCCCCTCTCTCTGATAAATGGATGAAATTTATTGATCAATTAAAAGAAATGCCCGAGTTTACTTTTCCAAGATGGCTTGGATTTCGAACCACCGATACTTTAGAAATACACGGATTTAGTGACGCATCTTCCAAAGCCATGGCGGCCGTCGTTTTTATACGATGTGTGTCTGAGGATGGAAGCGTAACAGTTAGACTGGTAGCATCTAAAACTAAAGTTGCTCCATTGAAAAAGTTAACAATACCTAGATTGGAATTATCCGCTGCTGTTTGCTTGTAAAACTGATGGTTCAGATTTTATCAGTATTGGAATTACTGGGAATACCTATTTTTGGATGGATTGACTCCGAGGTAGCTCGTACATGGATTACGAACCATCCATCGAGATGGAAGGAATTTATTCAAAATCGAGTGTGTTTTATACAAGAAACCTTGCCACAAGTAATATGGAAATTAATTCCTGGTACCCAGAATCCTGCAGATTTAGCCACTCGAGGTTTATCACCTGCACAACTAGTAGAACATAAGGAGTGGTGGACAGGGCCACAATGGCTCCATCAAGATTCTTCCACCTGGCCTCAAGGATCTAAAATCATTTCTCCCGAAACCGACCTCGAGGAACGTGCAAATCAGATTGCCGTCGTTGTCAGTACGACCCCAGTAAATATTTGGTCTCTTCTTACTCGTTATTCCAGCCTAACTCGATTATTGCGTATCACAGCCTGGTGTTTTAGAATAGTAGCGAAATTTCGAAAATCTTCTAATGTATCTGTAGCCGATACGATAACTACTCAAGAAATAGAAAAGGCCCAACTCTATTGGGTTTCCTTAGTTCAAAGATCAGCCTTTGGCAAGGAACTTAATCTCATATCTAATGGTCAGGCCTTGCAAAAATCCGATCCTCTTGTACGTCTAACTCCATTTTTGGATTCAAATGGTCTACTCAGAGTAGGAGGTCGGCTGCAATTTTCGCTCTTATCACAGGATGCTAAACATCCTTTAATTCTACCAAAGAATTCTCCTCTTTCCTCTTTGATCATCGCGGATGCCCATTTAAGGACAATGCATGGAGGAACTCAACTAACATTAGCTTTTATACGAGATAAGTATTGGATTGTTGGAGGACGAGCTCCTATAAGGTCGTTCATTCTTAAATGTGTTAAATGCGCTCGGTATCGACAAAGAAGAGCTCAGCAATTAATGGGACAACTCCCTGTAGAAAGAATCACGCCTTCGCGTCCGTTTTTACATTCGGGGGTTGATTACGCTGGTCCCTTGGTTATTAAAACATGGAGAGGAAAGAATGCTCGTACCTATAAGGGTTATGTTGCCCTATTCGTGTGCGAAGCAACTTCTGCAGTTCATATTGAACTTGTTACCGATTATACAACTGATGCATTTATTGCAGCCTATAAGAGATTCACGGCTAGAAGAGGAATCTGTGCCACCTTGAGAAGTGACTGTGGAACGAATTTTAAGGGAGCAGACTCCGAGTTACAGAGACTATTTAAATCCTCTTCCAAGGAATTGAATACTTTAGCTTCTCTGCTTGCCAATGACGGTACTCAGTGGCTGTTCAATCCACCTTCTGCACCTCACTTCGGAGGTAAATGGGAAACTGGAGTTAAATCGGTAAAATTCCATCTCAAACGAGTTATAGGAGAATCTGTGTTGACTTATGAAGAAATAACTACTCTTTTGACACAAATTGAAGCAATTCTTAATTCTAGACCGTTGAGTCCATTATCGGAAGATTCAGAGGATCTCAATGCCCTGAGTCCAGGACATTTCTTAATTGGTAGTTCACTCTCGATAGTACCTGAGCCTTCGCTTGAGGATGTGCAAGTATCTCGACTCTCCCGCTGGCAACGTATTCGCCAAATGTTAGACAGCTTTTGGTCACGATGGTCTAAAGAATGCCTTCAGCGTTACCTGTCCATGTATAAATGGAACAAATCTACTTCTTCCATTAAAGAAAGCTCTCTTGTGTTGGTAGTGGATGAGAGATACCCTCCCTCCAAATGGCCTCTCGGTAGAATCACTCAGACATATCCAGGCAAGGATGGTCTCGTTCGAGTTGTGTCTATTCGTACTCAAAATTCCGTTTTAAAACGACCGATTGTGAAAGTATGTCCTCTTCCTATTTTCACAGATGAGTCCTAGATTTAGTTCGCTAACCGTAGTTAACGAAGGCGGGGGGAATGTTTAGAATATGCGTTAGCATTTTCTATGTCGTGGTCTATTGCTCTTATTGTATTACTGCTACTTTCGTATTTTTGCTACTGTTGTTATATTTTGTCGTATTAATTGCTATTGTCGTATTTACTGCTATTATTGTATAATTTTAATCCTTTCATAAATCTCAAAAGGACGCTTTTTATACGAAACTATTGTTTAGAAAATAGAATGTGTTCAAATTAAGAGTAAGGATGGACAGAGCTTTCGAAGGTAAAACAGCGCGGTGGTGCTGTAGAGTAAAATCAATGAGTACGTGAACTGCTTTATCGACCTCCCGTAAACACACTGGCGCTTTAGTAGCGATACCAATATTCCTGCGACCGTTGCCACGCTGCGCGTGCGCGTCGCTGAGTGGCGCGCTCGTGTTGTAATATCCGGTTGACGACGAGCACGTCGTCATTCTCTGCCGGTCGCTCAACCAGTGAGCATTTGTTGGAATGCGTAGATACGCAGAAGTAAATTCTAGAACGTACGAGAGATGGTCGATTACCGAATCCTGCGAAGATATTAGAGGCATTCTCCCGAATAACCGAGAAGTGCGAGAGGACTCTAGTCTTGTTCCGGACTATTCTATTGCCGAGGACGGCTACTCTATTACGAAGGAAGTTTCTCTGGCGAGGACAGCCATTATTATATCGAGAAGGACGTATTATCCGTCTTGCCAACAACGGCCATTTTGATCACGCAATTCGAGAGCACATGGCATCGAGAGTATATGGCAGAGATTGTTCTGGAATCTTCATTCCAGAACAAGTGTGACGTCCTGGGTGGTGCGACTCGTCGATCCGTCAAAACGTCCTTCGCTGTGGGTCCTTTACTCGTGCAGTTAAGGAGGTGAAACCCCAGGACAATTAACTGTCCGTGAGCGATGTGGATCACAGGCTTCGTGGATCAATTGAGGTAGGTATTCGTAATGCAATTGAATCACTTTTATCTTTTCTTTTGCAGTATAAAAATGAATTTATTGTTGTAGTTCACGATACAAGTGGTTTTGGAAGAAAGTGGAGCAAGTGCTAGATGATATGTCGGCTTTCTTGGCTCGTTCCACTCTCTCGCTTTGAGGGCGGAAAGTTGTGCTTTTATACAATTTTGGAAACGGTAGTGGGGGTTTAATTTCGCTTAGTTACAGTGAGTCATAGCTTCAACGTTCTGACTTTCTCTCCTTATATGGCCATAGGTTGTCACGGTCGCCATTGCGGGGAGTTTTGGGATTGTTAAATAACCCTTTTTCAACCCGAGTATGTAGCCCGAAAACGGATTTTTATACCCAACCGTGCCGTCTGCCTTTGGCATTAACGATCGAACTTCACAGATTGTTAATCCTAGCGTTAAAATACTCGGTGCGTGATGATAAATTATACTGTGACCGGAACAACGAATATATTTCGTAATTATCTCACGTAGCCACTTACTTTGGCCTTGAATACGGTCGCCACTGTATTTTGAGCTTAAATACAGAAAGCCTGGTGTGCCTCGTGTCCTCGAAAGTCCCCTCGTTCAATATGGCTGCCGCGTTCCTGTTTGTACTTGTCGGCCACGCCCTGTTCCGTCGCGTATTAATTTCGCACTTGGGAAGGGTATCGGGTGTCACGGAATAATTACTTCTTTGTTTTTATAAACAAATAACAAATATTTATTACTAAACACAGCACTTTCGGTGTACGAATACAAATACGCGTTCGGATTTCCGCACGGTATGTTCGCTCATGTATCGTGTCGTTGCTATGAATCGTATGGCCGAATAATCCCGTATCGCGAATTATCGGTTGTAATTTACTCGCTGTTATCGATTACGAGTCGAACGGGATAAGTTAACCGGTCGCGTGTTGCTTTGCGATGCACGTGTGCACGCCACGATGTCTCTCGGCTAACTGTCCTTGAGGGATGGGTTCGTCTCCCCCACTTGTACTCTTGCGCATGCGCTACGGTCGCGGACTCGACACAGTCGTAGCGTTGACCAATCACGACCACGGTTGGAAGCGGTGCGATTCCGTTTACTCACGATCACAACTCCCGCTCGCTGAGCCGTTCTCATTGGCTCAGCGCTTATTCCGCGAAAGCGCTTCCCGGAGAAGTGCAACGACGTGTCACTGGCTCTCGCTGAGGACGTCAACCAATCACGTCGCTGCACACTCGGAAACTCCTGTGTGCCACGCGCGTCACTCGAACGGTTTCGAGTAACGCTTCTAACGTCAATGGAGCGAATCATTAATCCAGGTAAGTAGCAATCATGTTGCATATTCTTTTTATTAATTCTCTTTTTATTTTCAGGTACCCGGACTTCGTTGGAATCGCCCCGCTGCCCCATTGGACAGGTAAGTATAAAGGTAAGTATAAAATGTAAGTATATCTCTAACGAGATAATCGCACGCATAATTATATAATATCGCGTCTCTCTGACAGGTAAATAATAATATCAAAAGGAAATGAAGCTACCTTCATCCGAAAAGAACGTTAATCGATCATTACGGCCAGCGCGTCACGCGATTGGTCGGTTCTACGCCCGCATCGGCGATTACTTAAATAAAGTATCGAAAACGTTGTACGAGAATAAAAACGAATAAAATATATCAAAATAAACTCTCTCTTGCATAATCCCGTCATTCGACGCTCGCGCGCTTCTTAAAATTAAAGCTACGTACATCTCGTTGGTGCACGCATTTTGTATCGGCAGGGAACTTCATGAAACTAAAATTAAACGTGTCCGCGCTTGTTTCTACTCGCCGCGTGACAATTAGAACGGATTCCTCTGGAATTCATGAGTTATTAAACCGCGTACGGCTTTCTTGCAAAATGCTGCATTCCTATTGGCTGAAGGCCTCAGAAAGTTGATGTGAATTATGAAACGTGTCAATCGCTTGACAATACTCTTGTAAATCGTTATTCGTGTATAAAATCAATTGAAATTAACGAGTCTATGTTCCTCTTATGCCGTTTATCGCATTACGACCGCTGTCATGCATCACGATCGCTTTACACGCGTTTCAGCCAATCAGGCTGCTCCGTCGCTATCCGCGTCTTCCGAAACCGTCTCCGGTTCTTTATCGCGTTCTAATAATATTAAATACATCGTGTAAAGTGTAAATAGTGTCAGTGACATTTCCAAATCCTGGAAACTCGTGATTAATGGAAAAAATAAGATTATTGATATTACTATGAATTCTTTGAATTGCATTATTGCAAACTGTGAGCTGTTATCGTGACTCTACTGGAATTAATTAAAATGATCATATAAATTGCAAATATAGTGAACAGTATTAAAACAAATAATAATATTACGAGATAAAACCGATCCGTCGGCATGATCGGATCTCCCGGTGTGTCTGTGTTTATGTGAGTGTCTTGTGACATATCTTATCTAAATAATACCCGCACGCAGTGCGGCTTACCTCGTCGGTACACGTACGCTCGCTTACGCGTTGACCTTTCAACTAAAAACTCTTTAATATAAAATATAGTAAATAAAATACCACAAATAAAACAATATAAAATCATAACCGGCGCTTCTTCTTCTTTTACAGGATCTGGTACTCCATCTCCTGATCGCCACTCGCCATTGGCTGCTGCATCACCTGGGCGTCTACTGGCATCAGCCGCTGCACCGGCTCGTTTGTCACCTGCTCCTGGCACGGCTCTGCGTCCGGATTGGTCGAATCTATCTCGACCTCGAGCAATCTCTGCATCTCGTCCTGGCTGACGATCTGCGACAGATCTAAACTGATCTGTCCCTCCTGTAGGTGAATCCCCGTGTCGCTTGACTCGGCTTGCGACCCCTGCTGTAGTAATGTCTCTGGGATCTCTCTGCGCTGCTTTTGGTCCCCTGGCACCTCCGCTGCCTGTGATTGGTCGATCGACATCCCCTGGTTGGTCTGGGCTGTCATCCGACTCGCTGTAGGAAGTGGACATGTAATTTCCGCTTCCAAGGTTCGCCTAGCCTTGGTAAGATCGTAAAATGGTTCTATTCTAAAGCGAGGGTTGGATTCCACTCTGGTGAGTCATACGGGTGACTCATCCACTTCTATTTCTATTCTAACATGGCCTTGTGACGAGAACGATACCTTCTTTATTGTAAAATATTCCTTCTTTATCGTAAAATCTTGTTTAAGAAATTTCTAATAATTTGATCCTAAAATGGGAAAATTACTTACATATTATTGTTAATTTATCTTTAGACATACTTTACATGAAACAGAATAATTCGATTGTACAATAAAAATCGCTATTAGCATGTCTAAAGCGTGAAATGTACGAAAGATATTGCTCTCTTCGTCTAACGGCTACTACGGTACATAAGTCTCTCTCTCTCTCTCTCTTATAGGTATGTTCGATATTCGAATCTCGCTTAAATTCGTATTTTTATGTGGCGTATTGTATAATTCTGCTCTTTTCAGGTCCATGCGTGACTCTAAGCACTATCGCTAATTCAGGTAATGAGTAGCTGCATATAATTGTTTATAACAATTAATAATAATGATGAATAAAACATTGTTAGAAGCAGTTTCAAGGTTCTTAGCATTTATATTAGTAATATCGCGTGCAAGTAAAAATGGTTAGCGTTTTGTTAATACAGTAAACTAGCAAAATTAAATTATTCATGTGAATGATGTTTTTATTATTGTTATAGCTTGGAAACCGTTGGGAATTTGATTGTGGTGCGTAGGAGGGATATTGTAGGGTTTTTCCTGGACTATAATATAGCATAAGAAAATTTCATTGTTTATATTTTTATTTGTTAATGGCAAATTATTTGTTAAACAATTTGAGAATTTTTAATTCACGTATTAGTTCACTAGGTTCTTTTTAACCACGCGGTTTTGATTTTACCATAAAATTATTTCCTTCATGTGATGTTTTACTTTAGCATTATAAATATTCAATAAACAAATAATCACAAAATAAAAGTTGTTATTGTTTATTACAGGGTTATTATTGCAGAGTATATGTATACTGGTTATATACATATATATATATCGGAACGGGTTTTTATTGCCACGAGTGAAGAGGTGTAAGTATGTATTCTTGTGATTAATTAGGTGTAGGGAGTTAACGAGAACTATATTTTATATATTATTTTTAATGGAAAAGTACATAATTTACCATAGTATGCAAGGGATATTTTTTACCATTGTTATTTACAGAATGTTAATATTTGAACTTTACTGACCTGGGACCTACCAGTGGACCTACATGTATAGGTTTGTCACGCGGTAGTTTCCGGGGCATTTGTGTTATACCGGGTGTCTTTCCCTTTGGAATTTTGTATAGCCTTTATTAATGGAGTAACAATTTTTTATCTTGTATAAAAGTTGTCGTATATAATCTGGAGAATAAGATAAAAATATTTATTGATGTTGTTAATAATTTATTTGTAATTGTTTATAACAATTAGCTGCAAAATTGAATTATTGTGTAGTAAGTGTTTTTCTATTAAATAATGCTAATGATTATTCTCGACATGTATTTATTTCGTTTTCGTTTCTCAGTTCTTTCTTTATATTTTATTTTATTTTATTTCGAATTTTTATCGCTGTCCTCGTCTTACTCATAGTGATTTCACATAAGGCGAGTATTAAACTATCCTCGTCTTTCGTATAGGAGGCCGTATGCTGGCTTATTGCATAGGGAGGATGTATTAAACTATCTCTTTCTTCATGCCTATGGCATAAGTCTATCTCTCTCAGATTCGTGGAGCGAATGTTCGGTTTTCAATCTCTTTTATTAATTTAATTAATTTAAATAGAAAATCGGGGTTAACGCTATTGACGTTTAGGAACATGAAAGATTCTATTTTTCGCATAATAATTAAGTGTCAAAATTTTCATTCAAAAATGATTTTCATTATAGCCAAAACGTGTAAAAGGCTAAGAATATTGTTGTAAAAGTGATTTGGTCTTCCTGAGTTTGAATGGTAAAAAGTTTAAAATGGCGGACATGAAACTTTAATAATTTATATCTCGAGAACGGTAAGAGATAGAGAGGTGGGGTTTTCTTTATGGTATACAGAGGGTTAAGGGCTGTTTTTGAGGGTGTTCAAAATTTTTGTATTTTATGGATTTTTGTAATTTTTATTTATATCTCGGAATTGGAAAGAGTTAAGAGACGGAAATTTTTATAGGATTGTTTGATATACTCTACTGAGTTTCTGTAGTGATTTTATTGATTAATTTTTATATTAATTTTATAATAAATATTTAAGTTAATTTGTTTATTTTGAAAGATACGAAAATGAGTTATAAACAAAAGTTGTTTGGCTTCTTACGACGCTTCCAATTATCATATTAGTTTAGTCGGATAACGACTCGTTTTAATTGTTTATAATAATTTAATTGAAAATGTTTATAAAACGATTATTGTTTTGTTGTGATAATGTTCCTTAAGGATAGGGAAATACGTTTCTGTGATTGCATTGTTTTTAATTAAATGATTTATATTTTAATTTAATTTTAGTAATTCGTCAATATAGAACATTCGTTCATTTCCGTTAGATCCGCGAATAAATGTGGATTTATTCGGCATAGAAGACCTTATGGTGCTTGCATTAGTGAGAAATAATGATAATTGATGGACTTCAGTCATAATTCAAATGCTCTATGGGTAATTTAATTATTTGTCCAAATTTCGGTTTTGTTACTAGACGGCGGCGGCTTAAGGCGGCTATTTGTATCTTTATGAACACACTGTGGTATATGCGGCAGCTGATTTTGTGAACGGGTACAGCTGAGCATTGTTGTGACAGACGCAAGTAAGAGGTATTGCAATTTACTGATTCTATTGTTATTTATAGGTACTTAGCAACTGAGAAAAAGAAAAATTTGATGCGGCGAAGCAGCATGAGTGTCGCGAGACGTGACACGCGTTCCTGGAATTCCTCCAGCGATGCTAAAGTGGGCTCGATAACGCGCAACTCATACCACTCTTGCAAATTGGGGTCACGAAAGAGTTCACAGTTTTTCGTATTGATACTTATATTTGCGCGTTTATCACCCGCAACAAACTCGCCATTGAACATTGTGTTTATCTTTACACTGTTATGTTGTTGTATGACGTTCCGCACATGATTGAATACAATAACTCTCGCATCCTCGAGAAATTTTCGCGGGTCGATGTGATCGGTATTTATCACTGCACCAGTCGATATACGACTTTCGAAAGCCGTATCTATCTCGCGCCATCTGAGTCCTGTCTCACTCGCACTGTATCCGGCACCCACATGCACGAAACGTTGACGTACCAAATTTTTTATCCCTTCGATTCGCGCGATTTGAGCCACCGACTGTTGGTAGCCGATTGATAATACATCGCCATTTAATCGAGACCGTTTATTTCGGCTTTCTTCTTCTAATGATTCAATAAACTCAACACATCGTCGCTCCCACGCGGTAAAATCTTCGATCGAATTCAATCGATCGGATTGTTCCAACAACTCTTGCTCCATGTTCTCAAAAACTGTTCGCTCGCTTGCTTGCTTGAGAATACTACGATATTAACACTATTTTCCATCGCTTTATGCTTTTCTTCTATCGCTTTATCTCTTTTCTTAATCATTTCTTCCTCTTCTACTTCTACGTCACAGAAAGGTTGTGACCGAACACGTGGTCTTGAATTGTTTAAAACTTACTTGTATTGAAATAATACGGTCGCCACTGTGTTTTGGACGTTAACACAGAACGTATGCCCTTGAATCTCTTTGATCAATGGCTTCCTTCCTTCCAGAAAGTATTTTCCTTGTAGCTGGCTCGATGGATGTTTCGAACACTCGCGTTCGCGGAATTCCGGATTTTAGGAAAGGAATAACTGAATAATTACTTGACAAGATCTTACTTATCAATAATAACAAATATATATTCAATTCTGGTACAAAGTACACTGTTAATGAATAAATGAATGAAGAGAAAAGGTATCCAACGACTAACGGGCGTTGCCGGGTGCAATCCCATATACAGTATCCGCTTTCGGTTACAATCGCGCGCCTCGGTACTTAGCTTTCCCTTATTACGCTTATTACGACTGTTAACGTTTTCGCAAAGCTTCTAAAAGATCACGATGTGAATCTCTCTATGTTCTGCAAGGGAAAGACACGATGTGTCTTACACAATATCTCGCAAGGGAAAGACCTCGAGAGCGTTCTCGGTCTTCCTTATATACTGGCCGGGGAATCTCAATCCCACCACTGATCCAACGACCAATCAGAAATTGGCTGCGCAATATTCACCTTCTCACTCTAACATGTAGTCGACAAGTTTCTACCGGTTCAACGGTTTTCCAGGAAATGAAAGATATCAAATTACATCACAGGCTGTTACCGACGTTCAAACTGAATTAAATAAATTATTAGAATTTATATGCGACTACATATTATTTCCTTGTCCCTTCATGCTTAATCTAATTAATAAAATCTGATGAATCCTTTCCAGGTATATCCCTAGATGCATGATTCCTTTTCCTTTAGCAATTCCGCACATTAATATGCGTTAATTATTCTCTGCTTTATTTTCAGGTTTCATTATCGCAACGAAGGATATTCCGGACTCATCAGGTAAGTCTAGGTAAGTATACAATCACTCATTCGAGAATAATAATGCAATACAATTGCATTTCCCTGTTTAATAGGAAATTTATGAAAATAACGTTTCACGTTATTTTCGCACGTAAAACGGATCCAATTCATTGAAAATCAATTCAATCAATTGTATGACTCTGATAAATCAAACGTATAATGAATACTTTCAAGGATCGCTTCTGTGACCTTGAGAATCTTGAAATATTGATGCACGCATGATTTTGCAATTCTTCCTTCAGAATATCTTATCTTTCTTTATTACAATGTGATTTGTGCAATAAAATGCGTATCTTTCTCGATAAACAAAAAGTTTATAAAATTCATAAGAATCTATAATAATGCTTTAATCTGGGTAAGTGAGGATTTATTGGATTCGTTTTGAGCCATATTATCTATTTCTAACGTTAAAATCAAAGGTTTACGCTTGGAACGAAAGTTCGTCATGATTTATTAACTTTCGTTAATAATGATAAAATGATAAATTTTCCTTCATGGAAATTGTTAATTAATCATAACAAATGAATTTAGCACAGAAAATATCGAAAAAGTCGATTATTTCAATGAGTGACCTTGAAAAGTCACCTTTGTGAATAATGGAAAAATTAAAGTTTTTTCTTCATGGGTATCTTTCTTTTAGCCCTCTGAATGATAATCAATCATAAAAATTATAAAAAGTTAATTATTACGAGTCTTGACCTTGAAATGTCAATTATTGAAATATCGTGAAATTTGCAAAAGTCACCTCAGATTCTCTTTCCAGGTGTCTCTAGGAACACATTCATAACGTCGAATCATCATAATTGGGCTTAATTACAAATCTCATTCCGCTAATGAACAATTAGAAATAATTAGAAATTCGATAAATAAAATACATGGGTAGCTTCTACGTGTCACTAGGAATGATTTAATACCATTTTTAAGTCATTCTGATACCAATTGAAAAAGTGCACCTGTTAAGGTGAAAACTCGTATTAATTGCAAAAGTTGAACTTTTATTGCATGGATCGCTTATTTAGAACTAAATAAAATAATCTAGACTAGTTTTACTCGTTTCGCTTCATAAATGACGAAGGTCATTTGAAGGTCACCTTGACAAGGTGAATCCTTGTTAGGATGATAAAAATAATATTTAAATTATCGGCACGTGTTTCTAACATGAAAATAAAATAATTTACGTCAAAATCAATTGATTTGAGCCATAAATAAAAAAGTATCTCGATCTTCGTGAGACTTCGCTATCTCGCTTCTTATTCTGCAAATAGTATACGAACACATTCATAGGGATGTATTAAACCCGTTTTTATTATTAAAACATAGAAATCGTCGCAATTGACGAAACGACCTTGGATACGTCATTATCTATAATCTCGGTTCGTAATCGATACTAAGTGCATGCTGACGTTCGTACGCATGTAATTCGCATAATTTCACGCTAGTATGCTCTACATACTACATACTAATCGGATATCAAAAGGTTAAGTGAAATGGCTCGTTATCAAGTTAAATAATAATTATCGCGATTTCACACGTGTAACAAGTATCTATACTTAATTACTAATAATATCAAACGCTATTTATATTTATCATATGTTATTCAACAATAATATACTTTAGCAAAATAGGATATCAAAACTGACCTTGGTCAACGTAAAATAAAACGTTTATTCGAGGCTATCATTTTCACTATCATC
Source organism: Temnothorax unifasciatus (assembly GCA_030770225.1). Lineage (NCBI taxonomy): Eukaryota > Metazoa > Arthropoda > Insecta > Hymenoptera > Formicidae > Temnothorax > Temnothorax unifasciatus. The sequence goes on along the minus strand of JASTWK010000515.1, from coordinate 71,679 downwards.
TCTACTCCGGTTTCTTTGTCATATAGGCTCATTCGGCAGAGCAATATGTATATTAAAGTCTCGATAACCTCTATGTGTCAAAATCAGGTATGTTAACAGAAAACTATTAGATATCAACACGATTATTATCGTTATGTATATCACAAAAAACTCGGTATTTATCTCGTCTTCCGTAATCATTGTTAATGTCTTTACTTTTATTAACGCTTTTCTTTCTTTTTCAGGATTGGACCAACCTCTACTGCTGCTGGGACTCCTGCTGCTGCTGGATCTCTTCCCCTCTTATGCACTGGCTGCTCTGGATCAGCTGCTCCACGGGGACATCAGGTTCGCTGTGGTCTAATATAATAGATGTATCTGGATCTGAGCTAATCTCCCGACTATTGTTGTTTTCAGGTAGCTCTGGGATGGGAGTGGATGTGAGGATTCGAGGATCTGTCGTCTTCCTCTCCGCCTTGGTCCTCGTCATCTCTCTCTCTGGTTTCGTCTGCTGGACTGACATCTGCGCTGAATGCTTCCCTCTGAGGAGTAAGTCGAGGGATGACAATGCGGTTGACGGCTGAACAGGTGTCGGTCGCAAGGTTACATCCCTTCTTAGACCCTTTGGGTCTCAATAAGCAAATAAGCTATTAGTAAAAAAATTTCGTCTGAATGGTGACATAAACCATGTCCCGACACGTAGCTCGTCAAAGGATGAGACAAGTGTAGGCCATAAATTATAGCAACCTGTCATCGACGCTCAATTCTATAACTCTTTCGTAAATAATATCTAGCCGGATGTGTTTCCAAGAAAAAATATGGAAATATTGCTCGTCCCCGGTTTTCACCATTATGTTGAGAGATACCCATCCCCCACCAATCATAGTATATGGTAAAGCATATGCTACACATCTGGTAAAGCAAATCTCAAAATCTCAGGTACATGCACCTGTGCGTTCGTGCATAAAAGAGTTTGACTGTTTCTATCTTTACTCCCTCCCTCCCTCCCCACCTGAGCAGCTACGGGTACGGATGTCCCGACACGTAGCTTGTCAAAGGATTAGACAATTGTAGGTCATAAATTATGCCTGCCATTCTATAACATTTGTGTAAAAAAACTCTTCGATACAAAATTTCTTTGAAAGGTAGACATACTCAGCTATGTATGTAATATAATATCCTATGACTATTACCTGCCATGACTACTATCTCATATCAAAAAAGGCTAAATTTGAATCACTCTAGAGAACAGGAGATTAATTTTTGACCTAATATAATTTTTTAAAATATTAAACAATTTTATCGATAGTTCTGACCTATTTAAAAATATTTATTTAAATATTCCAATCAGGAACCTATGACAATCACCCTTCTTTTATGTTAAATATCATCGTACTTTATATAGCGTAAACTCATGTTTGAATAGGATGATCATCTCGGCAAATAATTATACCATCTTAGTTGATTTCTTCGGTGGCAATGTGTCTACATTTAAGCGGAAACTCATTTGTTTACTCTTTTAACATTACTTATTGTTTTCTGATTGGATTTTTATTTATTTTATTTAATTTTATAAACTACATTCTCCCGTGTATATACTAAAGGGTTTTCCCCCGTAAATAAAGATTATTATTATTAATATATATGTATAATACTAATAGAAGGAATATTAATCACACATTTTTTGTATTTTATATTTCAAATATTTATTCATTATATAATTTTTACAAAAGTTTACCATTTATTATTTCGCTAAACATTTTCTCTCTAAAGTACGGCATGTCGTCCTGCGTGAACGTTATCTTCCTGTTTGCACAGACGTACTCGGCGAACATGCAAGAGAATACACCACAATCGCTGTCGTTCGTCTGTTGCGGAATATTCTTGGTGGAATAAAATTCCCAATCACTCATATCATAAGGTTGTTTCTTTTTGTCAAGACTCTCATTTTGTAAATATAGTTTTAATGCAGCCAGACATTTCGGATTATCATTGCCCATACTGTCGTAATAAATAATCGTTTTATCGCGGAAATCTACTATTGATATACACCAGTGAACGTTTAGATGGATCGGTATTAGAATAAGATCCTGCGCAAATATGTCCACCTTCCTGGTCCATCGCTTCAGAGATGTGTGGCCGCCCGACAGAAGTTTTGGATAGAAGAATGTGCTCATCGCATGTACTTTAGGATAGTTGTTTGAAGATGTGCTTCTGGCGATCAGCAGATTCATGTATGAATTAATTACTTCGTCGTTCAGCCAATTTGAGTTGGCCAGCGTGTTGAGATCCTTCCGCGCGAGCCTCGGATTGCAACTTTCCACCGCCTCCATATTGTGGAAATCCTTAACATAAAAATTATAATGTCACAAAATTATATTGCAAAATTATGTCGCATCACACTCCATTATTTTTAATATTAATTTACACATTTACCTTGATGGACTGCCAGCATTGCTGCTCCCACACACCGTATTTCTCCTGTGCAATATATTGTTCCCATGCAGCGAATTCTTCTATCGCACTCAGTTGCTCCAAATCGTGCTCCATATTTTTAAAGATTCTGCTCGCTCGCTTGCTTGAGAATACCATTTTTAACACTCTTTTCCATCGTTTTATACTTTCTTCTACCACTTTTTCACTTTTTCCCTTTTCTTAATCATTTCTTCCTTTTCTACTTTTACGTCACAGAGACGTGACATTCCTTAAACCCTTTGGGTAACAGTTGTAAGCTATTTGCTTATTAGTAAAAAAATTTCATCTGAATGGTAACATAACCCGACACATGGTTCATGAAAGGGTGAGACAATTGTAGGCCATAAATTATAGCTACCTGCCATCGACGAACATTTGTATAACTCTTTCATAAATAATTTTCGGCCGGCTGTACTTCCACGAAAAAAACAAGGAATTTGTTCGTCCCTGTTTTTTTACCATCATTTTAAGAAATATCCCCACCAATCAAAGTATATCTACACATCAGGTGAAGCAAAATCTAAAAATCTTGGATACTTGCTCTCGTGCATTCGTGCGTAAAGGTCTCGTGCTGCGTGTGTACTTGGTGCGAAATACTATCGCGTCTTTGATATTTTTGTGCCATCAAGTTCAGTTTTATAATATAATACATTAAAATGGCGGATCATTTTGACAACATTGTGGCTGATGGAGAAGAAGAACACGCGCTGCCGGGCGAAGAAGAAGAAGAAGAAGAACACGCGCTGTCAGATGATAGCGCGTACGAAAGTGTGGATAGTGACGACGACTACAGAGAAGTCGTTTTTAGAGCCCTGTATCGTCCCAAAATTTTGGCGCGAAATGGACGCACAAGATATTGCGCCATTTATCTATATTATACAGACGGTTCAGGATCGGGACACAAGGATTGTGCTTTATGCATGAATCAATACGCGGACGCTGAAGCCGATCCAGTATATGTCGTTCGAAGACATATATGCAAAACATACGACGCAATACGCCATCGTACCTGTGGAAATTGTAGACAGCCGCTGTATACACTGTATCCATGCAATATATGTCCTATTTGCACGAGATAGGATATATGTTGCATGGAAACGTGAAGCCTGATGAAATATCAACGTAAGTATTACTTTTTAAAATTATTATTATTATTTTAAAATAAACCATTAATCTATTAATTTATTTTTTCTAATTTTATTAATTTATCTACTTTATTTTTTACAGTTTCAATAAATCGGAACCTCCTTATAAGCCTCGTATCTTGGGCAGACGATTTGCTCTGACAGTCACGGCTTACAAATATTTGGACATCGGAATCAGTGTGGGATCTACATCCTTTGTGGAATTAATTCTTGGTGACAATCGGGGAAATCAGCTCGTGCTTCCTCATGCAACGTGGACAGCGATCATCGAAAAACGCATGGCTATCGAACAACTCATGCGGTCGACTGTCGGTTCATCGCTGTCTATTCGAGATTTAGTTATAGAACTTGTTAAAATGCGTGACGCTAATATTGTAAAACTTACGTTGCGCGATACATACTTATACATGATACCGGCAACTGTATTATTTTTGTTTGAAATCGAACAATGTGTCGAACATGTATATTTCAATTTATGTCAAAATATACAGCATGTTAGTAATAAGTATAAACATTTTGTAACAATCTTGCGGCAAAATCGTATCACGGATAAATATCATGCGAGAAAAGTACTGAGTGAGGTGTCCGATGGAAGTTCACTCATAGATTGCGAACTAGTAGCTTTCGCCTTAGATAACATTGTACATGAAGCAAAAAAAAAATGGAAATAATGAATAAAATTAAATATCAGTATAAATAGTGGTAAAATTATTTTTCAATCTATCTTTCCGTTTCCATCTAACATTAGCCTCTTCACGTTCGAACTTGTCCGTTCCTGTTTTCCACTCTCAATTCCTCACTATGGGGACTCTATTGTTCAAGTCACGTAAATATGATTTTTTGTTGATTTTTTTTTTGGAACGTAGACCTACAAAATGGCCTTCGACACCATAATTTATTTATTTATTTTATTTTTTATTTATCTATTTTTTAATTTATCTATTTATTAATCTATTTAATTTTATATTTATCTATTTTTTAATTTATCTATTTATTAATCTATTTAATTTTATATTTATTAATCTACTTATTAATCTATTTAATCTTTTTATTTTTTTTAATTTACTCCCTCACCCACCACCCACCACCCCCCTGTCACCCACCACCCCCTGCCACCCACCACCTTCCCGCCACCTTCTCCTCACCACGCCGTCATACCCCCACCACGCCGATGACGTCATACCCCCACCACAAAGTGGTCCAGAACTCTCTTAGTCTATCTACTCTCTTGCCGGTTCATATTCTTGCGGTGCAGGCGGTAGCGGCTACCGCCGTCTTTTCGGGTCTTGTCGTCTTCTCTCGCGCCGGCAGTGGTTCCATCGCTATCGTCTTACTCTCTTGTGCCCGTGGCTTATCCGTCGTTGTGGCCATCCTCGGCGTCTTCTCTCGCGCCGGCAGCGGTTTCGTCGCTGTCGTCTTCTCTCGTGCCGGTGACTCCGGCGAATAGCGCGAGGGTTCGCTTCTGGCTGAAACATAAAACATATTTTATAATTTTATTTATACATTATGGCTACGATACAAACACTGCAAGTTCTTTGGCCCGTATTTTCAGTTCACTTTTATCGATATAAGCGCACTTTATTTCTGAGATGCTTCACATTACATATATGTTGTAAATCCAAAAATCTTAAATGGTAGTAGCTTTATTTCTCCCTAACAAAATAATTGACAAAATTGCGTTACCTAACTCTGCGACCGCACCCTTCCACGGCCACGCGCCAAACCCCGCTAGGATCTCCCCGCGTAATCCTCCACCGAGTGGAGGCCACGGATCGCGGTAATGTGCCACAATTGGCGGTGACCGGCGTACCGGCCGAACCGATGCCGCGCGCGGAGGTCGCCCCGAGGGCACCAATGGCCACACCGGCAGCACTGCCGGCGGTGCCGCTAATGTCGGCATTGAGCGTGCCCGCGTTGGCACCAACGCCACCGCCCCACCTCGAGGACATGATCGAGGCGATGGGCTACGGCAGACCGATCGGGCCAGAGGAACAGCCCTCTGACGATTTTGAGAGCCCATCGAGCGGGGGCGAGGAGGACGAGGCCTGGAGGCCGTGAACGGAGGAACACTCGCTGCTGAGGACGCGAAACACGCGACAGTCACTGCGACATAATTAAGTTTGTTTTGGCGTGCAAGTAGATGTTCTAATTTTATTTCAGATTATTTAGCCGTCCAGCAGTGAATGCGCCGCCCCGATAGCGTAGGGGATGTTTATTTAACTTTTACGTTTCTTGTTTACCATTATAGGATAAGGACTTAGGTTAAGTTGCGCGCCCATGAGGCAATGATTCGACTAAGCCCATAGGGCTAGTAATAGGTTAAGGATAGTTTTCGGGTCGCCGATCGAGTTTGATTTTGGTTTATTTTCTTTTGGTTCGCCCACGGGATTAAGTTTCGTTTGACGCGCGACGATCGGCGGTGTAGCGCGCGGGAATTGGGCGAGCCGCAACAATCTCCAGGAAAAGGGCCGCGCAAGGGAACCGCACGGACCCAGTACTCACGATCACAGGGTCGACGCGGCGGTCCGGACCTCGAGGTGAGAAGGGAGCGACTTCCCCGAGAACACAGGCTCGGAACGGGACCACACGAACCCGGGACACACGGCTACAGGGTCGGCGCCATTGTCCGAGCGCCATTGCGAGAGAGGAACGTCTTCCTCGGGAGCAAAGGCCCGAAACGAGTCCCCACGGACCTGGTGCGCGCGGCCATAGGGTGGACGCCGTCACCCAAACACCAATTCGGGACAGGGGCGTCTTCCTCGAGGACAGAATCCAGAGACACCATTGCGCGGACCTGGGACACGCGCCCACAGGGTCGGCGCCGTCGGCAAACCACGGGTTCAAACCTCGAACGCCGGCCACGGGGACAACGGCCGGGAGGAGCCTCGACGAGACCAGGGAGGCCATCCTACGGGGTCGGCGCCATCGGCCGACAGCACAAACATTACCCGGACATCATCCCCTGGGAGTCGACATAAAATCGGCTCGAGGGATGCCCCCGGGGATGTGCGCAGGGGTCGACGCCATCGGCGTCACGAAAAGCACGCGTCGTGGATACCTGGTGCAGCGGCGTCAAGGAAGGAGCAGCCCCACAGCGTAATTCCGGTGGAAATTTCCACGCGGAAGCTTCGAGAAGAGAGTCACGGTAAACAAGTGTGACGGTCACGCGGCGAACAATGGGAGCGCGTACGAAAACACGCAAAAACAGTCGGAGAAAGTTGCGACGTCATAGCGAGCGGCGAAAACAACCTGGTAGTGGGGGTAACTCGCGATAGTGGGGAGCCAGCGAGAGACGGGCGACTCGAGGCAGTCTCTCGAGTATCGCGAAGGCGAACGGACGTGTCTACCGACCGTATAGTACCACCGCGGACATAGTGTTACGCGGATACGGCGATAGATCACGAACATTGCTTTTCGAAATACATAACAATCGGGAACTCCCGCGTAATTGCGCGTTAAATACTCACTTAACGATAGTGAGAGGTAAATACTTACCATCGACTTACCCGTGATTGCGACATAGTGCGAATCAGTTGTAAACCGAAATGTAGTAAGGTGATGGACGGTCGGACGATCTGGGAATAAAGAATTATCAATTCCGAAATAAAATCTCAATGCCAATTATTGATTAACTATACTTACCTTCGACTTACCTTGTCCATCGGCGATGATCCATCAGCGTCCAGCGGAAGTCCAGCAGCGACGATGATCCACCCGGGGCAGGAACCTGAAACAGAAGAAAAGTATTAGTAAATAATAATCATAATTATTGAGACGCGAGGTAATCCGGTAGGCGATAAGGCGAGGATCCGGGGAGCCTGAGCTGCGGAGATAATTCATCCTGGGAGTCCACCTGAAACAGAAAAGGAAGTTGTTAGAACGCGAGCGATACTCGCCCTCAACCTTCTCGGTTATTAGAGGTCAAACCGAGTGGCGACCGTAAGATAGGAGACTAAAACTACGCGTAGCGGGCCTCCAATTGTACCGTCCGGTTACAACTCAACTCAAGTGATATGTATTTAAAAAAAATGAAATCTTTAAATTGCACCAATTGCAAAGAGAATATATATGTATATATATTGCTTTGAAAAATAATAGGGGAGACCGGGGCTAGAAGTCACACGGGTAAGTTGTCACAAAGCTTATATCTCACTTAATACATTGAGTGGAATATTCTTCTTTATAGTGTAGGTAGCTCCTATCGTGTTAGTCGGGTGTACGAAATAGCTCGTTTCAAAAACGTTGCATGTGATATTTACGAGCATTTTTTTTAAATTGGAGGTTGTGAGTAAATTTTTCTTGCCTCTATTTTTATTGTTCCGTTGGTTTTTGGAATTACTAGTCGTAATTTTTTTTGGTCATAAAAACTATTATAGTTGTTGTGAGGCGGAAGTCGCCGTGACCTAATTGCGACACCTAGCTGTCAGCGCGCATCCCGAATATTGCCAAACGCTCCTGAGGTGGCATTCCGGGTGTCGCAAACGGCCTCCAGGTCGCGCATCCGGAAGCAAAAGCGCTGACAGCTAAGTCAGCATCGCGGAAGTAATACGCGAGAGATAAAAAGCCCGCCCTTCCGAGAAGCGGCGGGCAGTCTAGAACGTAAGACTAATCGCGCACGACCGACGTAACTGAATGTAATAGTGAACGCCCGCAAGTCAGGGCAGTGTAATAAAGAAGATAATTGTGTTTGAGAAATAAACGTTTTATCAAATCGCTATTGGAAACAAGCGGCTGTTAAGTGATTGTTCCTTCCTCCCGGCGGATCCAAAGAACTCTGTGCCGAACCCTCCAATTCGAGATAACGGCACAACATAGTTTTAGATAATTTTTCCTGTATTTAGTTAACCGTCATTGCAACATAGTTTATAAATATAATCTTCTTTGTTCAAAATGACCATTTAGGGTAAGTTGTCTCAAATGAGATGGGATTCAATGTTTATGAGAATTATTATTCTTTTATTTACTCAAAGTTTTCTTTCATTTATGAAAGTATTATAAAGTTTATTGAGAATTATTATTCTTTTATTTAGTCTAAATTTGTGAGAATTATATTACAAAGTTTATGAACATTATTAATTTTTCGTTTAATTTACGCTGCAATATATTATTAAGTTAAATTTACCAAAAACTAGCACTAACTTTAATAAAATATTAAAACAGGAACTATTTGTCGTATGTTTCCTTTACATAAAAGATACATGACAATCAATCCAGAGTCATGTGACAACCAACTCTGGGTATGGGGTAAGTCGTCACATTTTCACGATCTTGCTTAGAATTAAATAACTTTTTTGTGTATAAATATATATATGTCTAATATTTTTTTTCTTATACCTAAAAGATGTAGCTACATTATAAAGTACTATAAAATATTATAAAATATTGCTAACATTTTTTTAAAAATCAGTATTTAAAAAGTGTGACAACCCGCCCCGGTCACCCCTAGTTGTGCAACTACTTTTAAAAAATAAAACTCAAGTAGTATGTATCTTTGTATTCCCATTCAAGGGTCTTCTCATTCCAACTCAAGCTTTAATTTTTTTTAAATTCTAATATTACAAAAAATCATTTTAATCACAAAAAATTAAAGAGCTAAAGCTATATCCACACAAACTTGCATAAACCCATAAACATAAGCATAAGAGAATTGATTGGTCCATATGCATGTGCATAAGGAAATAGACCAATCCGTTTCTTTATGCATATGGTTATGCACCTATGCAAGTTTGTCTGGATAGACTTTAACACTACAAAATAAAAATATGTAATTAAAATAAAATAAATAAATTTTTCTTGTAAAAAAACTTGGCGCTGCTAGACCTTTACATTTCATAAAGTATTAAAATTTTAATTAAATTAAATAAAACAAATTTTTTGATTAAATGAAAAAATAATAAACATAATTTAGGGAAGTATGCAGCGGGAGTAAAAAAGCAGCGCCAAGGTCTTTTTCAAAAAAAATTTATTTATTTTATTTTAATTTAATATTTTTATTTAAGTTTTTGGAGGTGATCGATTAAAATGGGACACTCTGTATACGTAATATATGTGTATATAAATACGATCGATTTTTCAGAAAAATAGTGCCTGTCAAATATGGCACGCCGTTTTGCTATTTAATACTATCATAAAAATTCTACCAAATTAAATTGATATTCAAAGAAAAGAAATTATTGTATGTCTAGACATATTTAAAATTTATTGAATTATTATTAAGCTATTACATAATTCAAAATGCAGAATTAAAATTATGTCTAGACAAAATATTATTTCTGAATTTATTTTGTTATGACATAAAATTTTTTCGGAAATTAAAATTATGCACATAATTGTAATTGCCAATTTTGTATTATGTACATAATTTTAATTCTACAATTTGTATTATGTACATAATATTGATTCTAGAATTATGTACATAATTTTAATTCTTGAATTGTTATGTACATAATGGAAATTCAAGAATTAAAATTATGTACCTACATAAAAATTCTAGAATTAAAATTATGTACATAATACAAAATCGTCAATTACAATTATGTGCATAATTTTCATTCCCCAAAGAATTTTATATCATAAAATAAATTCAGAATTAACCCTTAAACACATACTGTCCGGTCAGTACCGTCAATACATAACGTGGGTATGCCACACCCGACTTGCGTATTTCAACTGTAACTTTGCGTCCTGTGCATCACTTTAACATTTTAACTTTTTTTTTTTAAATTGTGTGCCAGATTTTAAGGAAGAAGACCATGTAAGTGATATTGTGATTTAACGTTTATCTTCGAAGATATTTGCAAATAAGTCAAATGAAGTCACGATGACTGACACGATGACTATTGGACACGATGATCAATATGGCGGGAACGAGCCCGCTTATTTCTATGACCCGTATTCACTTTTATCAAAAGCGTGCTTTTATTTCTAAAGTGCTATAGTATATGTAACGTGAACTATCATCTCAGAATTAAAAGAGCGCTTTTATCGATGAAAGTGAACTGGGGGCCTATTACGTACCTTAAAACGAGGTAATAAAAATGCGAAAAGTAAACAGATTTACTACATTTCAGCCAATAAAATCGTACATATTGAATTCTCTCACTTTTCGCATTTTCACTTTGTTTCAAGATACGTAATAGGCCTCCTGAGCCTTTGAAACGTGTTTCTACTCGTTTTTAGAAAGGAAAAGAATGCTTGGAAGCATTTGTATTATAAAGCGGATTGTTTGGTACAACAAATATACGGTCCGCTTTATGATACAAATGCTTCAAAGTTCTTCTCCTCTCTAGAAGCACATATTTACAATATATAAATACACACACACACGTGTGTGTGCGTGTGCGTGTGCGTGTGCGTATATATATGTATATATGGAGGGGTAAAAGTCATAGTGGTGTAAGTCAAATTTTTTAAAAATTTTTCTCGCGTGCATAGATGCAATCTATACAATATATAAATTGCATTTATGCACACGAAAAAATATTTTTAAAAATTTGACTTACACCACTGTGGTTTTTACCCTTCCATATATATATATATATATATATATATATATATATATATATATATATATATATATATATTTACCCCTCCATATATATATATATATATATATATATATATATATATATATATATATATATGGAGGGGTAAAAACCACAGTGGTGTAAGTCAAATTTTTAAAAATATTTTTTCGTGTGCATAAATGCAATTTATACATATATTGTATAAATTATATATATATACCATATATATATATAATCGCGCCAGGCCGTTAGGCGAAAAGCCGACTTCTCGTCTGAACAGGCTGAATTTTTCAGGCTATTAGACTATATCGTCGTCGATTAGCCTATCGGGCGGCATTTAGCTAAACGCCTAGGCTTTTAGCTAAGTGGCTAATTTCGCTATCGGGCTACGACATATATACATACATGTATATATTTTATATGTACTTACGTCTACGTAATCCTTTCCTTGCGCTCATGGTCCCAGGGCACGAGGCACGAGACACGAGACACGACAATCACTCAGAGCGTCTTTCCTACGATCCGCACCCGCCTTAGCACCCGCACTGACCCGCGACACGGTCAGCCACGATTGCCACGAAAAATAACAAATGAGACGCGGTGTCGCGATCACGGCCGGGCGGCCCGCCGCGCTGCACGTGTGAAGGAATGGCGCACACAAGCACTCGACTCAGCCATGTACGTGTGCGCTCGCCTGGAGCCTGATTCTCGAATCGTTTTCATGAAACTCGCGTGTAAAATTCAATGCTTTTCAAATAGAAAGTCGCATACGAAATCATTAGGGCAGGCTCGAGAATTATGATAAAAAAAAATTGTTAATTAAATAAATGTTTTAATTACATTGAAATATTTATTCGGTAGTAGTAAGTGGCTAGGTATGGGGCGTCAAAACAAACCCCCACCACCGACCCGTCGGCGTCAAAACAAACCCCCACCACCGGCCCCCCCGCCGGCACCAGGGCATGGCCAGACGGTCTGCCCACGTGACCTCGGAGCGCTCTGATTGGCTGACGTGCGAGGGGTAGGGTAACGAGGTAATTAAATGGCGCGTTCTGATTGGATACCCCATACCTAGCCAGCGTTCTAATTGGCCCTCCCCCCTGAGGTGTCTGGCTGCATTGAGGGGGTAGCACGTGGTGGAAGAGTAGGAGTCAAAAATGGCGGCTTCAAATGGAGCGTTTTGATTGGATACCCCATACCTAACCAGCGTCTGATTGGCTTCCCCCGCGCCTAAGGTGTCTAGTGTTTAGTGACTTTTTTGGGCCTGCACGTGGTAGAAGACTACGAAACAAAAATGGCGGATTCGAAATAGTAACTAAATGGCGCGGTCTGATTGGATACCCCATACCTAGCCAGCGTCTGATTGGCTCTCCCGCCTAAAGGATCCAGCGTCTTTTTGGGCCTACACGTGGCGGACGACGCTAAGTCACAAGGGAAAATAGCGGAAGTGTCGACCAGCGCCATTTTGGCGGGGGCACGTGGTAGACGACGCTAAGCTAAAATAAGGATATGATGCTAAGATGCCGAAAACGGAAAGTGGAATTTCTATGTTTTCAAAGAATAGTATTCATGATTAATGACCGTGTTCTTTTAGGACTCGGGTCTGGACAAAGAGTTTTCGAAACAATGAAATACGTGAGACTTATTTTCTGGAGAAAGGAGAGAGTAAAACAGGAACGGACAGGTTCGCTTTGTAACGTGACAAAATTATTTCGTTTTAAATAAAAGTTTTTATGCACGTGGTAGCGGACAAAGGTCAGATCACAGTCGTTATGGACAAAACCGATTACATTAACCGAATGATGGAATTACTCAACGACCAATCCACTTATAAAAAATTGAATAAAGATCCGATCACAAAAATAACTTCTAAACTAAATCAATTAATTAAGTCTTGGCGTGACAACGACATCATCGACCAGAAGTTATATAAACTATTAAATTGTACTAACGGCAATCTCCCAAGATGTTACGGGCTGCCAAAGGTCCACAAAGTAGGATTTCCTCTGCGTATTATTGTCTCCGCAATAGGTAGCCCATTATATAATGTTGCAAGTTTCTTACATGAAACCATACACACATCTGTTAAAAAACCGAAATCTCATGTCAAAGACGGCTGGTCCTTTGCTGATGAGATTAAGACTGTTGGTATCGGCCCAGACGAGATTCTCATATCTTTAGACGTTACAGCTCTTTTCACTAACATTCCTAAAGAACTTGTAATTACGGGAATTGAAAAACGGTGGAATGACACATCTAAGAATACTAAAATGAATCTAGCACAATTTTTACACGCCGTTGAACTCGTTTTGGGATCTACTAGTTTTTATTTTAATGGACAAGCATACGAACAGATTTTTGGTAGCCCGATGGGATCTCCGTTGTCTCCGTGTTTGGCCGACATTGTAATGGACGATCTAGAGACGCATTGTCTTGCCTCGCTTGATTTTGCTGTCCTGTTCTTCCGCAGATATGTGGATGATATTTTCGCAATAATACCACGCTCAAAGATTGATGTGATCCTCGATGCGTTTAACGACTATCACCCCAGATTAAAGTTTACACATGAAAAAGAAATCAACGGTGCCATCTCCTTCTTAGATACAACAGTGATCAGGAACAATAATAAACTCATCACTAATTGGTACAGGAAACCTACTTTCTCGGGTAGATACACCAACTTTTTTTCTAGCCACCCCTTCAAATATAAATTAAACACGATAATCAGCTTGGTCGATCATGCTATCCTCTTGTCGGACGAGCGATTTCATTGTGAAAATTTAAAAACGGTTAAAGAAATCTTACTGAATAACTGTTTTCCTAGTGATATAATTGAAAAACAAATAAAAAATAGATTATTTGTACTAAAAAATCGCAAAGACTCCTCTGTACCAAGCGACGATACGGGTGATAGTACGTTTGATGCATCAGGATGCATCGTATTACCGTACATTAAAGGCGTAAGCGAGGATATAGGCCGACTTGTTAACAAAACAGGTCTTCGTGTTTTACATACGATTCCAAAAAAATTGGACAGCATTGTCAAGAGGGGCAAGGATAAACTATCTGCCGCCAAAAGTACTGAAGTCGTATACAAAATAAATTGTAATGACTGCAACGCATTTTATATTGGACAGACGAAACGCCATTTAGAAACTAGGATCAAAGAACACAGGAGTGATATTACTAAACACAATAATAATCACTCGGTAGTCAGCAAACACTGCATATCGCTAGGACATGATTTTAAGTGGACGGAGCCTGAGATTCTACATAAGGAAAGGAACGTAAAAAAGAGAGAAATCGCCGAGATGTTTTATATTAAGAAATTCAACGAAAACATAAATTTACAAAGAGACACGGAGAATCTCAATCCTATTTATGATAGGCTCATCTCGTCTACTTGAAATCGATCTTACTGGTTATTCCAACAACCAATAACATTTCAACAGTCTGTCACGATTTTTTTGTTTTTGGGTCAAACGCGTCAGTCGGTCGATCGCTTCCTTATGAACATGTCACGTTCGGCTATAGTTGACTTTTGTAAATTATCACTTGACACACAAGACATGTAAGAAGTTTATTAATTTATATCATTTTACTTTTATCATTATACAATCGACTACGGTTTTATCATTTTTAACTCTTATTTTTGCATTTACATTTTTAATTTATATCTTTACTTTTAACATTATACAATTGACTACGGTTTTATCATTTTTAATTCTTATTTTTGCATTTACATGTTTAATTTATATCATTTTACTTCTATCATTATATAATTGACTACGGTTTTATCAAATTTAACTTTTATTTTTGCAGTCACATTTTATCAATATTAACATGCATTAATTTTAGCTTCATGATTTTTCTGGAACAATTTCATACGGATGTCTTGTGATGTTTTACGACGAGTCTTATAGATGATTTAGGTATGATTAATTTATTTATGTCTTGTAATTTTGTAATTTTGTAATTTGTTACTTCCTGAAATTGCGTTATGTTATTACAGTCACTTGATAAGGGCCCAAACCAAGGGCCAAAACGTCGTGCGAAATTTGATGTACGAAACTTTGCCAGTTACGTCGAGAATTTGAAATATAAAAGTTTTTATTATTGAGCGCATTCGAAAAATATTTACGAGGTAGACTTCAACTAATTCTGAAAAATAAGAAAAAAGGAATTTGTTGCGGAGAACGTGAGGATTGAAGAAAAATAGAAGAAAGTAGAAGATACAAAAAATGTTTATTGCTACAAATTCTTCTTCATGGAAAAAATACAAATTGTTCAAACAATAATGTTATAAAATTTACAATCCGCGATTCGACAAAATTATACGACGGATTTCGGTGAAGCGCAGCAAAATAAGTTCTAAAAATACTATATTAAAATACATATCGAGGAAAGTTAAATCGGTTATTTGCGTACGTACATTACGCTCGATGTCGTTGTAATTTCCTCTGAGAGTTAATTTCACAATATCTTTATCTATATAATTGTTAGGAAGATTTAATTCTATTTCTTTAATAAGATAACGCGCGCAATTGTTAACATTTTCAGCCACTGATTTTAATTGTGATAAATGTGCATCGATACATTTCGCAATATTTTTTAGTCCGATAAATGTAGGCTTCTGCATCACAATTGCCACTGCGAAAGTTTTTCGTTTCTTCGTCGGTGGACAATTTTCCTCGTCTGTTCGTTGATCCGTCCCGGTGGAAGTATTCTCCTCGTTTTCCTTGTACGCCAGCAATATGGATCTTGCTCCGTAGGCCGAGGTAAAATTGACGGAGATATTGTTAATGGAGATAGAATTCGGCTTCAATTTGGTTTCTCCATTTAAATATTCGCTCATGAGTCCCATGTTCTCTTGAAGCTGTTGCCACGATTTCTCGTCGAAATAAACGCCGTCCGCACAGTTGCCGGTTAATTTGACCAGCGGCACGAAGACTCCCTCGGATGTTGCTTGCAAACCCACGTGAATTCTCTTCGTATGGGAGCTGTTGAGTCCATATGTTGTCGATAGCAGCATATGTAATTGCTCGTTTCTTCTCTCGAAGTCGCGTCCCTTATCGGAAATCCCTTTATCAGAAATAACGCGAGTGAACATCCGCTTCTCAGAATTATTAGCGTGACTAGCCATTGTTCTTATTTCTTTGTAATATCGTCAGACACACACACACACACTAATTGAAAAGTCAGATGAGAGAGTTATACTTTTTCACTGGTGAACGTCTTGTCGCTTCGAACGATGGGACTCGAATGATTTTGGCTTCGTAACGTTAGTCAAAACGTTAACTTTGCTTGCGTCGTTTTAGAAAAATTAGTCTGCGCGCGCAGAAAAAAATTAGAAAACTCTAGATTTTTCTAGACTTTTCTAGATTTTGTTAGTTTAAACTATAAATTCTGATGTATAGGGAGCTAAGAGAATTTGTTAATAAAGAGATCGACTAAAAATTTTATACAAAAAGTGTAATAGTTGAAAAATTTTTAAATAAAAATATTTCTAAGAAATAAAGGAACAACAAAAATCTATCCAAGCTCTTCTTCTGCCGGAAGCAATAAATCAATACATTTTCAGAGTTGTAGTAGTAATAAATCTTTCTTTGTTGGTAATGTACAAAAAAACAATAAAATTTTCCGGTTGTAGTAATAAATCCTTCTAGTTAATGGGGCATATAACATTAGTAGAAAAATTTAATGGAGAATTCTTTGTAAGTTTTTAGAGAAAAATGTGTTTTTGAGTAAAGCGATTGTGTGTTTAACCGAACTCTTTTTGAGTTGGAAACAATAAATCAATCAATTTTCTGGGTTGTAGTAATAAATCCTACTAAATGTACGTTGGAACGAAGCATTACTATTGTTACGTCCTGTTG
The DNA here is from genome assembly GCA_030770225.1 of Temnothorax unifasciatus. NCBI lineage: Eukaryota > Metazoa > Arthropoda > Insecta > Hymenoptera > Formicidae > Temnothorax > Temnothorax unifasciatus. The sequence goes on along the minus strand of JASTWK010000515.1, from coordinate 54,678 downwards.
ACTCCACGATTTCTTTCTTTCGTGGAATCATTCATTTCATCACGGGAAACAGACGGAAGCCATAAAATAGCGGTTATCAATTGACGAAGCGGATGCACTCCAACTGTCATCGCTCATTAAATAGTAAATGACGAAACCTTCCAGAGGAGTCGAGCCTAATAAAATAGGCAATTTAGACTTGTTTGTCGCATCCTCCATCTAATTCCGGGAAAAGAAGCACGAAATTTCAATTATCTCGAAATTTCGTGGCATAGGGCGTAATAAATTGAAAACGCCATAAGAATCTAGGTGACCTCTCGGGTCACGGGCGGATTAATCTCACGCTTTTCCGCGAAACGCGGATTTGACCTAAGACCCTCGCCTCGCGGCGATTGATAAAATTAAGGCTCTGGAAGGGACTGTCAAAGGGCAAGGTGATAGCGTACTCGCCAATGAATAGCCGCTAAATAGAAATTGCTCATAGACAATGACGATTTTTGGGGAAACTCACTCAGGGGATAGGCGGAAAATCGAAACCTACGTCACGATCAGAAGAGAGCTCCACCAATCAAATTAGATTAAAATATAATCCCGCCTCTTTAATTTTGTATAAAAATCGCGACTTTGCGCACTTGGAGCCACTTCTGATCCAGTCCGTCACACGTTTTATCTTGAAGCCATTTTTACCTGCCGTACTTATCAGCCAGCCGTACTCTTCGCTAAGCGAAATCAAATTTCTGTCGCGTCGCGAGTCAATTCTGTGCGTATTAATAACATCGGGTCACACCGCCGAGCCGAGGGTCCAGAAGAATCCTCGATCCACCCTCACCATCGCGACCCAGAGACCCGGAGACGCTCTACCCTGAGATCACCGAGAACAGCAGTAGTAAGTCAGAAATATCCGCTAATCTCCTTTTTTTGTCCATATATATGTATATACAATACCAGGCATACATATATATGTATATGTATCAAAAAACTTCCCCTACTTCGGTTTCTTAAATTATAATTAATTTTAGTGCACCCCCAAGTCTCCCGCCGCAAATCGCTAGGGGTTATAATCCGCAACCGAATAAATCGAAGCAGGCGAGGACGTGCAATAGAGCGAAAACTCTTACGCTCGTATATAAACCGTCTTAGGCAGCCGTCGCGTCTCGCGCCTCCTTCACCTCACCTTTGCTATCGAATCCTCCCCGATACCCCTGACTCGTCGCCGTTCCTAAAACCCTCCTATTCCCCGGTTCCTTCCGAGGAACTCGAAGATCCCCGCCATAGTCCTTTCCTGGACCCTTATTCCCCGCTACCATACGAATATCACGAACAACCATATCCAAGGACACCCTCCCCCGCATTCTCCTCCTCGACGATCGAGATTCTCGATCTTCGATCTCCCTCCCCCGCGCTCTCTACTTCTAGCGTAGAAATCGTCTACGAAGCGATTTCTTTAGATTAAAAATTATGTAAGCACTTAGTTCGTAATTATATTTTATTTTACTCTTAAACAGACCGTGCTTATTCTTCACAATTATTAGTTTACTCACCAAATGTATTTTAACGGCAAAACAGATCTTTTTTAGAAATTCCTCTGAATCGATGTAACACTCATACCTGAACAAATGCCACTCCACACCCACACACCACACTGCCACGAATTTTATATATGATTTCTAATTTGTAATAAAATTTTATTCTTTCCGTTTTTTTGTAATAAATGTTCTAATTATTTAAAATTAGACTCAATGTTTATTCTTTATAAATAAGACCTCACCTCTCACTACCCCCTTAAAGTCACACAAGGTCCGATCCCCGGTAATAGGGATATTGTATCCTTGACCGAAAATCAGGACCGCGGATGCACGAAACTCTCAGTAGGCGTAATAGCGTCCCTTCTGGACGTTGATCCACGACTGAAGTTTCCCTAAAAAGTGCATTTGACTCGAGGCACGCGTCCTTCTAGCGTGAACCCGAGATAACATAAGATTGCGTTACGTCTTCCATAACCCCCTCCCTAGGATAGCCTCTCCTTCGCTATCCATCGAATTATATATACCTAAAACTCCCGGGTTTTGACGTAACACTATAGAAATTTCTAATAAAGAATTCTTTGTAAGCCCTTAGATAAAAGAATTTGTTTTCGAGAATGGAAGAGTAAAGGCATAGATAATTTCACCGAAAATTTTCACGCTTTCTTCGGTAAGGGAGAGCGGGTAGAGAGTGAGAAAAGCTTCGATTTTGCTTACCAATGTCTTAGCTAGACAATTTTGTTACGCCATTATTCTAGAAGTTTCTGGAAATATTTTCAACTATAAATTGCCTGTAACACTATAGCTGAGAGTTAGTCCTTACTTGACCGATCGTACTGGAGTCGTCTTGTACACTCTTAGTCAGTCAGGCAAGTAAAGTGCTTCGAAAATGTCTCGTGCAATTTTAGTGCCGTTTTTGAAAGTGAGTTGCAATTTAAGCAATCGCTTAAATGAGCTACGCGAATTTCTTGAAGCGGTGTCAAACGATGAAGAAGCCAATTATCGGCTCTTCGGTCGTTTCGTGGATACGTGCAGCAGTACTCTGCTCTGTGTTATCCCATACGGCACAAGACTTTGCAGCAACATTGCAACAACATTGCAATCTTGCATATTGCAATGCAATATTTCAGCAACATTGCAGAAATAACATTGCTGAAATAACATTGCTGCAAGAATGCGGTAATAATGTTGCAGCAACATTGTAAAAATAAACTGCCAAATATGTAAAAATATTAATTTGTGTACGCATTTGGATATTTTTTATTATGATTTATCAAGCTTAAAATTTTAATTATTATATTATGAAACACGAATAAGTTTTATTAATAATATATATAGTTTTATAAATTTTATTAATATTATTAATTATTAATTATAATATAATTCCAAATTATTAATTTAATTAATTATTATATTCATGTTTTTAAATATATATATAATGTCTTCTCTGCATCTCTTTCTAAAACTGTCTCCCTAGAAAGAGACGAAGAGTGAGTTTAATCAGAGGATCACGTTAATCGGAGACTGTGATATCGGCCCAAGGAGGCCGAACTGTATGTATCGGACATGCGATGAAAACCGAGGGCCGGTAATGGTACCTGTAGATACCTATAGACGGCATTGCAATCACAAAGATACCCGATAGCTTGTGGAGGAGGAGAGCACGGGAGGAGAGATTGCAGGCTAGGGACGTGTACGCGCGTGTCTACGTATATGAGTGTATCGTGAGTGTGTCCGCGTACGTGTGAGTCCTGTGAGACGAAAGCACAACCTTGCGCCGGCCTGTTGCCCTTGAAACTCTATCTCGCACACGTGTCAGTAGCTGTACATTTTTGGGAAAATAGAGGTAGGTATATATAAGGAGTGTAATAAGAAGCAAGGAAAAGAATAAAATGGCATTACATTTCTAACAAAATTTGGTTATGGCATAACTGTAACGATATTTTAATAAATTCATTCGTTGTTCCGGTCACAACCTAACCTTGCGACCGCTCTCCCCACGGTCGGTCGTGCGCCTGCGAGGATCACCCCACGTGGTCCTCGAGAGAGTGATGGTGCCAGCGGGCACAACACGCGCGGGCGAAACAGCGACGCCCCCGGAGGACGAGCGCGTCCCGGGGACGCCTGACGCGTCGACGAGAGGAATGCCAGGGTCCGAGGAAGTATCGGACTATACGGGAAGCCCGGGGATACCGATACAGCCCCCGATCTTTTGGATCCCCGTACCGGAGGGCGACATCGAGCCGCCCTCAGACGAATTCCTGAGCCCGTCGAGCGGCGAGGCCGACGAGGACTAGGGATGATAGGCGACGAAGCGCGAGACGCGCAACAAGTAGGCTAAGTTAGATTGTAAGAACAATAAAGTTACCCTCTAGAAAATAAGTTAGTTAATAATACCGTCGCGTTGCGATACTTTATTTTTCAGTTACTTTCTTCTCCGTTTTGGTATACATTTTAGTTACACTTACAAGTCCGCGAATAACCAAGTTACGTTTTGATTACAAGTCCGCGAGAGACCAATTTCCGTTAGTTCGACGCTACGCGAAGCGCCAGCTCAGTTAGATACGCGGCAAAATAAAACGCGGCAATCTCCAGGAATAAAGGTCACCGACGACCTCCCCAGCACCTGGGACACCCAGCCACTAGGTCGGCGTCATCATACGATCAACGACCCCCTAGTTCCCAAAAGGGACACCTTCCACAGGAAACAGGGTCAATAGTGAACTCCCTGACACCTGGGACACGCAGCCAGAGGGTCGGCGTCAACATCGGTACGCGGGGCACCAAGTTCCCAAGCAGAGCGTCTTCCATGGGAAGAACAGGTAGGGATCGCTTCCCCAACACCTGGGGCACGCGACCATCGGGTCGGCGCCATCACCAGTCCAGGGGATCGCTAACTCCCCAGGGGAGCATCACCCGCGAGAACAAGGGTCGGAATCCAACTCCCCGACACCTAGGGCACGCGACCATAAGGTCGACGTCATCCGCAGCCCGCGGGATAACCAACTCCCAGACGGGGCAGCATCCACAGGGAACAAGGGCAAAACACACTTGCCTGATACCTGGGGCAAGCGCCTACGAGGTCGGCGCCAGCGCCAGAGCACGAAGCCCAAAGATAGCCACGCAGACGTCTTCTACGAGGAGGAAGGCGATAAATCACCTCTCCCGAACATGGGACACGCGACCGTAAGGTCGGCGTCAAGGTCCGACGTCCGAAATCTAACCCGGACGACTTCTGCTGGAAGTCGCCCCGGATTCAGCATCGGGGGCACCAAAGAGCCGGTGCGCACAGGTCGGCGTCAACGGCGGACAATCTCCAACGCACCCGAAGACCTTCTACGGGGAAACGACCCGGAGACGACATCAGGGACATCCCCGGAGGGATGCGCACGGGTCGCCGTCAACGGCGCGCGCAAAATAGAAAAGGTGAAAACCTGGTGCAGCGGCACCGAGAGGGGACGATGCGTAGAACGTGCCGCGAGCGGAAATTTCCATCCGCGAGTACTGCGTAGGGCGTCACCGGGGAAGGGCGTGAATATCATGCGTCGTGTTATGGGAGCGCAGCCAATAACACGTGTAAAAGAAAAGAGAAAGTTGTGACGTCACGCCAATCGGCGAAAACAACCCGCGAGTGGGGGCAATATACCGCGGTGGGGAGCCTACGCGAGCCGCGCCACTCTTGGCAGTCTCTCGGGTATAGCCGTAGCGAATAGACGTGTCTCACTCCGCTCTTACAGTCTTACGTGTTATACTTTACAACTGAGTACTCCCGCGTACTATCGCGTTAAATTATCTCGTTATACAACAGCGAGAGGCACCTAGCTGCCAATACAATCGAGTGTCAGCAATAACGACAAGTTGAAATTCGGATACTTAGTTAATTTCGAGAAGTACGTATCGAGTATACAACCGCGGACATCGTGTCACGCGGCTACGACATATTGTACGGACAGTGTTAACCTTCGTATAGAACCACCGAATACTCCGGCGTTGATTGTAGACGCGAACGTTGTAAACAGAGTGATAAATAATTGTGCGACTTAGTGCGAATTCGACATTGCGAAGCATAAATACGACGATTGTGAAACGGCTTGTAGTGCTGGAAGAATAAGCTACAATTAAAGAGTTTATAATTCTTAATCAAGTCTCAATATTATTTACTTAATTACCCATACTCACCTGATACCTACCTTGTCCATCGGCGATGATCATGCGTGGTCCAACGACGATCTGGTATGCGATGTAAAGCGAGGATCCAGGGAAGTCAAGCAGCAGCGGTGATCCATCCTGGGCAGGAGCTGAAACAGAGAGAGAGTATTAGCGCGTAATTAGTAATAATTAGAAAGACATCTGGTGATCCGGTAGGCGATGTAAAGCGAGGATCCGGGGAGCCAAAGCAGCCTTAATAAAGGATACGAAGTCCTCCGACCTTCTCGGTGGTTAGAGGTTAAACCGAGTGGCGACCGTGAAAAGGGAAACCATAACGCGTGATCCGAGCCTTCAAGTGACTCCGTCCGGTCACAACCTAACCTTGAATTGAAGATCTTAGTGAGAAGTAAGATCATCGAACTAAAACGATCTTTTATTCTTACGACCGGCATACTCAGAAAGTCATCGCCAATCTTTTCGCGATCTGCAGTATCTCGCTGCTTGAAATAAACGTTAATTGGCTGCTTGCTATTGGCCCGTTCCAGATAGACAGCAGCAGCAGCGGTAGCAGCAGTAGTAGCAGGAGACCCGGTCTGTCGCGCGTGCCATAAAATACGACGTCGATCGTACGTTTTGCCGCACACGGCGATACGTGATCAAGTCCACACATTGATTCCGACTGCGGGGAATCGATGTAATAACGATTCCACCACGTCTAACGATCTCTCTCTCTCTCGCGCAGAGGTAAATTTTGATTTTCTTCTATATGTTTGAGTCTCCTATATATTTCTTCTATATACTATTTCTTATATTTATTCTATAATTCTATAATCATATATTTTTTATATTATATTTTTACAAATATTAATTAGGTTTTTATAAATGTATATCAATATTTTCTTCTACACTTTTCTTTTAATACTTTCTTGAATGCACACTAATTCCATTTAAAAAAATTATGATAACCTCTATATGACTATATAAACATTGTTTTTTTTAAATAAATTTTACCATTATGTGTCTCCCTTCAGACCGTACAACTTTTATCCGAAACACGTCTTTTCTGTAAAACTTATAATTTTTGAGATTTTTCAGGGTTTCTATACTTTTCTTTCACCCTATATGTACTCAATTACATACTTTAATTTCATTATTTTATTTCAGATACGTTTATTTAAATACGTACATTTATATTTTTCTTTCTTGAAAATATTTTCTTGAAAAAGTTTCCTTAAATATTTTCCAATACATTTGTGTAATGTTTACTTATTGTAAGAAATATGAATAACACACGTAAAAGAAAACTTGTTTCAAAACGTCATGTTAGACGGATAATTGCAAATCAAACAGATATAGATATTGCAGGATCTTCTAGAGAAATTTTAGAATGGCATACCATCAATACTTCTTCTAAACAGACTTCAAATGTAGAATTGCGTAAAATCATTGATGAAGAAGTTCCTTCATGTAGTAATACAAACAGTGTTAATGATATGATTGATATACATGTCAAAGGTACACCTACAAAAGATCTTAATAATGATAATGATAATGATAATGATAATGACAATGATAATGATAATGATAATGACAATGATAATGATAATGATAATGACAATGATAATGATAATGATAATGACAATGATAACTCTGTTATAAATGAAATACATAGACAAAATGCTAATAATGATAATGAATTAAATAAAGCATTAGCTACATGGGCTGTATCACAAAATATTTCTCGCACAGCTTGTAATGCATTGTTAACAATTTTTAAGCAATATACTTCGCATAATCTACCTACAGACGCACGAACACTATTAAAAACTCCAAGACAAACCCATATTTCTAAAATATGTGAAGGAGAATATTTTCATTTCGGTTTGGATGATATTATTCAGAAAATGCTATTAAAAAATAATAATACATATGTTAATTTACTAATTAATATTGATGGTTTGCCGTTAGCAAAATCTTCTCAAGCGTCATTATGGCCCATTTTGTGTTCAAATACTGTAAATAAGACAGTATATCTTGCTGGTGCATATTTTGGTTACAAAAAACCCACAGATTCTAATGTTTTCCTGCAACCCTTAGTCGATGATTTAATTAATTTTATTAATAATGGTTATATCTATAATGGAAACATAATCAAAATTAGATTGTTTGCTTTAATTTGTGATGCACCCGCCAAATCTTTTGTGTTGTGTATAAAAGGCCATACCGGTTTTTACAGCTGTACAAAATGTGTAATTAAAGGGAAATATGTAAATGGTAGAGTTTGCTTTCCATATAGAAAAACATTATATCCTTCTAGAAAAAATGAACTATTTTCCGCTAATGCTTATCAAGATTTTCAGAGTTGGTATTCTATATTAAACAATATTCCTGGATTTTTACCTATAAGTAACACACCACTAGATTATATGCATCTTATACCTTTAGGCGTCGTCAAAAAAATAATCCTTCTTTGGATAAATGGTCCACTTTATGTACGCTTAAGTATCAGATCCATTAATAAAATATCACACTTGTTAATTTTGCTGAAAAATACAACACCGAACGATTTTGTTAGAAAACCCAGATCGTTAAAAGATGTCAAGCAATGGAAAGCAGTAGAGTTTCGAAATTTTTTATTATACACAGGGCCCATTGTATTAAGGCATGTATTAAAGCAAGACATATACCTTCATTTTCTCACACTACACATAGCTGTTACAATTCTTATACGTCCAAATTTGAATGAGGAATTAATAAATTTTGCTGAATCGTTACTTAATCATTTTGTCATGTCATTTGAAATTTTATATGGTACGCAGTACATGTCGCATAACATACATAACTTATTACATTTATGTTCTGACGTAAGAACATATGGTCCGTTAGATAATTTTAGTGCTTTCCGCTTTGAAAACTACGTGATGTCGATAAAAAAAAAATTACGTAAACATGAAAAACCGCTGCAACAACTATATAAAAGGTATAATGAAATTGAAAATTGTAATTCTTTTCTGTCAAATATTAATAATGAAACATTAAATTCATATAAATATTTACATAACAATGGTCCAGTACCAGATAATTATAATATTCAATCGCAATATTTGATGATGTCAAATGGAAAGTTCATTATCAATTGTAAAGGTCGTAATAATAATTGTTGTCTTTTGAAAAGCGGTCAATATGTTTTAATTTTGAATGTAGTGCAAAGAAATGAAGATTTTTTTCTTATTGGTAAGAAACTTAAGTACATAAAAGATGTATATGAATTACCATACAAATCCAGTGATTTTAATATAAAAGTAATGACAGTAAATAATGATAGCATATTTTCATGGCCAATTACAGATTTATTAGGTAAAGCATGGAAAATTCCTTTCGGAAATCATTCAAATACATTTGCAATATTTCCTCTTAATCATACAATATAATTATGTATGTTAGATTATTAGATGTATGTATGTTAGATTATGTATGTTAGATAATTTTTTTTCAATAATGTAAACTACACATGATATGTATCACGGAATATTTTATCATAGAAAAATGGATAAATATCAATTTATCATTGCGGAATTTCATGACGGGCTACAAATTATACCCGCAGTATGGTACAATACTGATAAATTATCATGTATATGGCCTAATCATATGAAAACTAAATACCGTATTAACAAGGCTATAATGGCAAGAGAGATGCCTCGAGAAAGGTCTGATTGGGAGGAGTTACCAATTAAAAGAATTTTTGGTGGAGCAAGTAAGAGAATTTTATTTATATAAATTATCATTTAATATATGTAATTGTTGTATACATTTTTTTGTTTTTAATGATTTAGATACTTATGAGCAAAGTTTAGAAAAATTCTTAGCGCAAGACACGTCAAATATAGATGACACTGGGATGTCATCAAATAGTTTAACTGAACAAAAAAAACAGCAAAGACGTAAGAAAGCTAAGAGACAAATATCACCATCTTCTTCTTTTTCTTCAGAAGACATCTGTTTAAAGAATAAAGAAAATAAACTAAATATAAGACAAAGTAAAATCCTGCCTCCTTTTCCTGACAAAGGAAATTTTCTATCAACTGATAAAGACATTGAGAAGCCTACACAAAATATTACAAATATTTTACATGAAAAAAATGTTATTAATCCTATGAACAGTAATGGTGAGTTATAATTAAAATTTATAAATACTATGACTTTTACTTTTTACTTTTTTTTACTAAAAGGTCCTGTACTTAAAGTATATGTATAATTATTGTATGATACTTAGCACTAATAAAAACTTGTTACTAATATGTTTATCTTTGTGATAAAGATACTAACAGACAAGTTACTAACTACAAAAAAGGACTTCTTACAGAAAGCTCTACTGTTAATATCAACAAAGATTCGGCTGATGCAGGTAATTAACGGTTTCTATGTTACTTATTAAAGCAATAAATAATAGAGGCAGATGCATTATATGTAGTTCTATAATATTCTGTAGTAAATAGTAGCCGCTGAACTCTGTACATAACTGGAATGAGTGATTTAATGTTTTGGCTGTCACCGAGAGAGAGGTACGTTCGGGTGGACCCTTTTCCTTTTCTAGTACTATCCGATTAGTCAATAGCATAAATAGATAGAGACTCATGATATAGCTTACGGTCATATTTTTGCGATTGATCAATCGGATAGTAGGTATTACAAAAGGAGAAGAGTTTACCCTAACGCATCTCTCTTTTTCTCTCGACGACAACCACAACAATAGATCACTTACTCCAGTATGTATAGATAAAGTTTAGTGATAGTAGCACTATAGTAACAGTTAATAGTTAAGTACATAAAATATATTTATTTCAGAGTTTAAGAAACAAGTTCTATTGAAGTTAAATAAAATACAGTATAAACTGGATACATTGGAAAATAAAGTTGATATACTTGACAATAAAATTGAATTTTCCAATCCTGTCAATAAGGAATCTAATGTTGCATTTCCTATACCGTCAATAGCGGAATTAACATATTTTGAAGAGCAGTTGCAGGAAATAGAATTCAAAAACGAAGTGGTAAGTTACCATACGTCTTTTGCTTTTTTATTATTTTATTATACTACATATATGTATTAATAGCATATGTATTAATACACATATGTATTAATCCAATAATGTAATACTATCTTCTACGTTTTTTTAACCTGTAATATTGTTTGATGGACTGTCTTATTTGTGAATTTAGAATTCTTGATTTGGAATAGGAAACGACACACATCGTATAATTCGAGTTTGAAATGATGTGTCCTTATATTTCAGTCAGATTGTCAACGTGATTATAAGATTGGCACATATTCAGACAATATTAGAGAGCATATAAACATTCAATGCAAATCACATAGTATTAGACAATGGTCAGACGACGAATAATCCTTTTAATGAAGCAAATCGACTTTCTTGGTAAAACGCTAGGTCTGTTACTTTGTAACTATCTTTCGGATAAAACGTTATATGTGTTGAGACATCTCTCATGTTATGAAAGTATCTGGAAATAGGTAAAGTATTCCATTCGCAATTCAGGAAACAATCTGTTCAAGATAAAAGGATCATTCGTTGTAAATCATTGCACACCATAATTAAGACATCATAAATATCTTAAAACTACACGTAGAAATGAAGTAATACGTCAGATCAAGACATTCTGAGCAGATTAATTTTCTTGAAAAGATAATATAATAATTTAAAGACGCTCAAAGTAATCAAGAAGGTTCGAAGAACACTAAGTAAATTAAATAAGGGATGAAATAAAATATCTTGTTAATCTGCTGCAAATTAATCAATATCTTAGCATATAAGGTATGACGCATTATTTCATGTAAATAATGATATATTTGTTAAGTCGTATTGTCACTTCAAATAGTCGTGCTCGTTCGTATCTAATTACAGAGTCTTTAGCCCGCAAGAGAAAGTAATGTTATTTGCAACGCATCGCATGGAATTATTGTCTTTGCTACTAATAATAATATAGAATATTTGAATCGAATCAAGTTCGCAAATGAGAAACTGTGCTATATTTCCACGACAAGAATATTGTATACTTTACACAAGAAACCGTTAGAACAACAGATATTCTCGTAACATATTTTATTTCCTTCGTCACGCCACGTTTCACGAAACGAATATATGTCCGGAAAGATCGGAATCGAATAACGTACGTTAATGATGTCCCTCTAATCTCGTCAGTTCATCAGAGCCGTATTGAATGCCCCGATATCTTTAAGTAAAGGCTGTAGGTAAAGCCTTCTCGGTTCGAGAACTCTCGTTCTGTTCCGAGAACTCTCGTCTTCTGTAACCAATGATCGAACACGAATTATTATGCTTAGCCCGAAGGGCTTCACTACATGCGTTAGATGTAATCTAACGCATTCTCGAAAGTGATCATCGGTTATATAAAGATATTAATTTATGTTACCTTGAATCAGAAGAAGTATTCTCCTGCTTGAATGATCGCACGGATCAGTGTCGGCCGGACACTCTCGTCTTGACGACGTGGCTACGTCCTTGAAGAAGCCGGAAGGTCTGTTATCGCCCGTTCTATTGTATCGGGGACCTTCCGTCTCACGACGTAATAGTAATGGCGACGATCGCCTTTTCCTGGCTTAATTCGTCCTGTCTGAATGGGTGAATACGAACAGACACTGCTCGTCCGTAGTATCACTTGACGTGTCCGATGATGGTATATGTATACCAGAATTATCGCGAATATCCTTCGTGGCTTCGTGTAACGACTCGCCAGCAATATTCTACCGCGATGTGTTACGTGGGACGGTTAGTGCACGAATGCCCGTTCTCGGGGCTGCACGCACGCACAGACCTGTTCGCGCACGCGCCGCTCTCTCTCTCTCTCTCTCTCTCGATCTTTCCGGACCGCGACCGAAGCTCCGCCGCGCTCGCTATTGTGTCGTTATCGATAGTGGCCATAGCGCACTAACGCCATCCGTAGGACTCGAATACAATTATACTTCTTACCGACGATTTCGCGTAGGCGAACACACAATTCCCGCAGCATTCTACTTTATCTTCTAACAAATATATCCAGATAACAATTATTGCGTGCCAATTTGGTTGGCTGTTTAGTTATTTTATGACGATTTTTGTTATTTACACGAGCAATCTTCATGCATAATACTGCAATATTTACGCGCGAAATGTTTTCTGGGTACTTATCTTGCGTGGTATTAATTGAAACTAACACTCAATTTGTTATTTGTTATATTGCTTCTTGTAGTACTTTATATTTTTAAATTATTAATACAAAGTTTACTTTGGCATTACTTATGTACTTTTTTTTAGCTTAATATTTTTAAACTCGTGGGTGGAAATACTGCCCATATTATGATTCACAACATATTAAAAAAAGCAGTAACAAATTCTGTAGCAATAAATTTCAGCTGGGCTGGAAAAAGAAATAAGAAGAGCTTTAAAGACTTGAATCTCGCGAAAATTATTGCACGTAAGTTTATTTTGTTTAATACAATTTAAAGTTAATTAGGATTTCACATTCGTCTAAAACATGAATGTATTTGCTTTGGAAAATGTTTTTAATGTTACTTAACGCTTTTACACTACAGAAGCTGTTCGAATATTACATGGCCAAGTAACAGATAATGATATTGCAGACTCCATATCAAAGTGGCTTGCTCAAGCGACTCAAAGAGAAAAGTATGTACATTTGTTATTTTATGTAGCGAGAAAACTTGACATTTTTTAAAAATACTTATTAAAACTTATAAAAATACTTATTATTAAAAATACTTTTATTATATATTAATTTGCATAAACAATTTTTAGAATAACAAAACTAGATTTATACTTGATATACCTGAAATGGTGTGTGATTAAAGCACAAATACGACTTTAATTAAAGCTGTATTTGATTAAAAATGTATTAGACTTAATACAATCATGATTTCTAACTTATTTTTATTTTTTTACAGATTGGATCAAACAAAGTGATGTATTAATATGTATACTGCGATATATATACATTAAGAAAAATGTTTCTTATATACGTACGTAGAATAAAAGCCGTTTTATTGTTTGAAAATCTGTTAAGGAAACAGATCGAATAGTTACTTTATAATTATTTTATGGTCTGTTATTTTATTACGATCTTTACATGATTATAGTTATTTTATGATTTGCCAAAGAAACATATAGAAGTTATTTTATATTTTTTGTTTTATGTTCTATTAGTGAAACAGATCGATTAAGATATTGATGATATTTTGCTAAACAAATTAAGTTCTTCTTTTAATGTATAATATATTAAGAAAAATGTTCCTTATATATGTAGAATAAAAACCGTTTTATTGTTTGAAAATCTGTTAAGGAAACAGATCAAATAGTTACTTTATGATTATTTTATAGTCTGTTATTTTATTACGATTTTTATATGATTAGTTATTTTATGATTTGCCAAAGAAGCATACGAAAGTTATTTTATATTTTTTGTTTTATGGTCTATTAGTGAAACAGATCGATTAAGATATTGGTGATATTTTGCTAAACAAATTAAGTTCTTTTTTCAATGTATAATTAAACAGATACATGCAGTATATATAGTAAAATAAAGGCATAATACATGTATTTCAAACTTCTTTTTACTTATACCTGAAAATATAATTAAAAACTACTCTTTCAAGCGGTATATATCGGAATAAAAAGTATATTTGAAAAAATGTTACATCGAAAAGCTATTACTAATATAAAGTTCCATGTCTATTAAATAATTGAAACTATTTTATTTTCGACAGCGACAATTCATTTAATAGTATAACTTTTCTGTAAGTATATTGATAATTAGTCCAATTTTGTATTTACTGGAAAATCTCATTATTGCGAGTCACTCTTGCGAATAAAAAATCTCAGTAGACAGTGTTACAATAATAATAGTGTGTATTTCAATGTTTATAACAATATATTTTTAAAATGTATAAATTATAACTTCGATATATGTATGTTGCTTTGAAGAGTAGCAAAATCTCTGCTTATGTGCAAAAACCGAAAACGTTGCATTATTGCAGAAATATTGTTTCGCAACATTGCATTGCAACATTGCTATGATTTTGCACTGCAATTTATCGCAACATTGCATTGCAACATTGCTATGATGTTGCACTGCAATCTCTCTGAGGGCGGACATTTCAACGTTGCTGCAGTCTTCCTGCAACGTTGCAGCAACGTTGCGCAATGTTGTTGCAACATTGCAATTTTGCAGTGCAATATTTCTGCAATGTTTCTGCAATCTTTCAGTGCCGTATGGGATGCACGAGCTAGGTTACTGTTGCAGAAATCAAGCGTTAGTGAATATTATTTTAAACGAGGTGGAAACGCGTAAAGCTCTTGGTGGTGTGGAGGAAGACGCAGGAAGAAGTCATATAGGCAGATTCCTGCGTTGTAACGGCGGAACAGGTAAGCGATGGAAATAAAAACCTTAAAATTGTAATATAGGGTAGTTTATTATTAAAATTTAAATTAATTTAATAGTAGAGAACCGCATTGCCGTCCAACCGTTCCGACGAGGACAGAGACGTCGAGCGGAAGAAGACATTGCCGAGGAGGAGGCTGTACCAGCGCGTAAGTTAAAAATAATAAAATTAATTAATCATTAAAAATAACAAATATTATAAATATTAAATTTTATAGGAAGAGCTAGAATCGTGCCACTACCTCCTCATCCCATAGTCATCGATTTAGTTTCCGGTAAGAGAGACTAATAATAACATACGTAAAAGTTAACACTTACAATATTAGTATAATAAAACAAATATAATTTATACTGTTTCAGATGATGATGAAGAAGAGGAGGCAGAAGAAGAAGCAGAACAAGAAGAGGAGGAGAGAATCGTGAGCTCACCCGATTCGGCCATATTTACGCCGCGTAAGTTTTAAAAAATAAGTTAAGATAAAAATTTAGCAACAAATAAAAAAAATAACAAAATGTTACATTTTAGCAGTAAGGGAAGTAGAAGAAGAACAAGAATCGGCATTAGATGATGTTTCGACGATCGACGGGGAGATCGACCGAATATTCAGGGAAGCCGACGAGTCAATCGAGAGAATGTTAATGGAATCCGAGGAGGAGGAGGAAGAGGAGGAGGAGGAAGAAGAACAAGAACAGAAAGTTCGAAACGTAGAAGAGTCACAGGAGGAGATGGACGAAGAGGAGGAGGAGGAGGAGGAGGAGGATGAGGAGGTAGAAAGTGAAAATGGCGATGATAATAGTGCTGTCGATGATGACGATGACGACGACGACGAAAGATACGCGCCTATCAATTATGAAGGTAATAATAATATTTGTCTATTATATTTTTAATTCCGTAATTTTTCGTTTTAATCACACGTAATTATTTCTGATTAGATGTTTCCTACTCACCGGTTCGACCATTGTCTCCGGAAAATTAATAAGAGAAATGTACACATCGTGAAATGTGTACCGGTCACATGCAAAATAAGACAGACGGAGAATTGCTACAGTGAACTGCCCGTCTCACACAACAATATATCCTACTTCCTACTCCCGAAGTTTCGTGTGCTGATCAAGGGTGGCACAATTCGAGACTGTAATCAGCTTCTGCCATCGATGTACAAGGTAGACGAAGCGTGGTTCAAATTGATGCCACACCCGGTGGAAGCATTAGCTCCACCTACGATCCAGCCGCTAACGAAACCACGATGGAAATATGTAAACCCATCCAACCTCGCCACAAGTGGAATATACTCCACACGAGACCTTGACCGCCTCCGCGACCATATCATGTTCCCCATAGAGAAGCCACCTATGCTAAACACATTGGTGCAGGGAGCAATGGGTCACGACATCCCACGCGGCTCCGTCTCACTGTATCACCTGCTGGACGAGGAGTCACTGGAAAAAATCGCGGAAAGCACTGGACAGCGCCTATGGAATGGATTCATCACATTCGGCTCTGCAAGCGCCGGAGTGTTGGCCATTGTCCTCCTGTTCCGCCTGGTCAAACTGGTGATCGACTCCATCATCAGGGGATATGGGCTTCACTCCGTCTACGGATGGAGCGTACACCTGCTGGGAGCAATATGGAGCTCAATCACGCATTTGCTCCTACATCTCAGCCACAAGAAAGACGACCCCGCCAAAGAAACCGATCCCGAAGTGCCGCAGCACGAGATGACTACCTTCATCCCCAACAAGGAGCCCGGCACCAGCAGCGGCATCAAAGAAATGGATTACGGCGAACTTAGGAAGTATTTACGTGAAAATGACCAGTAAGATCAATAAACTATTATACCCCAGCAATTAAACGTATCTTAAGCACAATAAAATGTAGGAGTATCGTCCTACATTTTTGAATAGGGGGGGAGGTGTTACATCCGCCCCACCCCGATATTTTTCTTTTCTTTTTATGTTTACCTACATAGAGGATAAGTTACCCACGTTCATAGTGGATAAGTTACCTACATAGAGGATAAGTTACCAACATACCGCTAAGGATAAAATACCACAGCGGATAAGTTACCCACATTCATAGTGGACAAGTTACCTACACTCCATAGAGGATAAGTTACCAACACACCGCTCCATTCCTTTTTAAGAGCGACTCCATGTAAATAAGACTGTAAAGTTATCATAAGAATTTCCACTAGGGAAAACTTCCACTGGAGTTACCATAAGAATTTCCACTAGAGCTACTATAGGGAACTCCACTAGGTCCCACCACGTAACCCTTCCACTTACGCAACCTTTCCACCTACGCAACCCTTCCACTTACGTAACCCTTCCACCTACGCAACCCTTCCACTTACGTAACCCTTCCACTCGACCACCCCCGCCACCAAGGGAATGAGTATATAAGAGCGAGCATCCCGAGGGACGCAGTCTTATTTCGTCAACCATCCTCTGGAAGGGAACTCGACTCCAATCTCTGAGTAAGCATCCTTCTACATCCAAAGCCTTCCTATATCCACTAATACATCGTATACTATTTCATATCACGTACTATCTCATACCGTACCACTTCATATCGTAACATTCAACAACATCGCTTCGTGTATTTTCATATTGTAATATTCGACAACATCACCTCGTGTATTTTCATATTGTAATATTCAACAACATCACCTCGTGTATTTTCATATTGTAATATTCAACGACATCGCTTCGCGTTTCTCATAATGCAATATTCGATAGCATCGCCTTGCGTATTTTCATATTGTAACATTCGGTAACATCATTTCGTGTACACTCATATCCTAATTAAATAATAGCATCATAGTGCGCATATTACAATATCCAATAACGTCACCACGTGGCGTGGCGTCGCAAGCGTCACCACGCGTTCATAGCGTCACCCCGCGCCATCTTGATTCTGTAGCGTCACCACGTGGCCATAGCGTCACCCCGCGCCATCTTGATTCTGTAGCGTCACAACGTGGCCATAGCGTCACCCCGCGCCATCTTGATTCTGTAGCGTCACCACGTGGCCATAGCGTCACCCCGCGCCATCTTGACTCTGTAGCGTCACCACGTGGCCATAGCGTCACCCCGCGCCATTTTGAAAAATCTGTATAACCCTTTTTGTAATACATTATCATTTAAATCGAGCTTTCGCATTTCATAAATTTTTCTACTAATCCTATACATCCTACGCCAATCCCCCGCCGTAGAATCAGCTCATTGAGCAACCTATAACAGTATTTCAATTTCAAGCCTTCCTCTTGCATCACATTTGCACCCGAGGCAGTGCTGTACGCGCGGCACGCTATCGCTTGTGAGTGTGTGAAGAGGGGCAGTGCTGTACGCGCGGCACGCTCACTCGCTAACGCAACAGGAACGCATCGCGTAAACTTGACCTTCAGCTCTTCCTGCGCTACACCCGCACACGTGGCAGTGCTGTACGCGCGGCACGCTACCACTGTGGGAGACGTGGCGATAGGGACCACTGAGGTGCATTCTCTCTTGTTGTATTGTTACGTCCCGTGGGGATCGCGGCCGCGACGCGGTACTCGGATCGCTGTGCGGGACTAGTCGCTGTTTCGGGTCGTCAAGCCAAGGGGCTCTATCCGGGGATACCCGCGACTGAGGTAGCTCGCTATCCAGATGCCCGTCACCAAACCGTCTGCCCGATCCGTACTCTCACCGGGAGATCCGAATTTAATAGCGCGTCGCCTCGATTCAAGGGGTTTGACAAATACTGCTCAAACGGTTCCTCTACCCTAGTGAAAGCGTAGCATTCAAAAGCGGGGCGGTGGTCAGCCAAGACCTTGTCGCAGTCGGAACACGTCGGGAATTCCGTCCGCGGGCCGTACTGCACGTAGTGTTTAAGTATTCCCTCGAAATCTCGTCTGACAGTCTGGTATGTGTGCAGCAGATAATCCTCGCAAACGATGGCACGCGTAATCTTATGTTGGAAAAACAGAGCGTAGACGCACGCTCCGGTCATCAACCAGACCCTGAGTGGGGTAGGCGGGGGAATTATTCTCAACTGACGGCGGTTAACCGGGTCTTTCGGGCACATCGATCCGGGAGGAGTTCTGCCTACTGACCCCGGGTATTTTTATTCACTGACTCCACATTACTTATCATCATTTACCGGCTTCGAACTAGGAACGTCTCCAATTTACCGATCTTGAACTAAGATTTACCGACTTCGCTGGCCGCGGAATTGGGAAATGGCGATAATGGTGGGCTCTACTTCTAGATATTGAGTCCTCCGTTGCGTGTTACCGACTGTGTTACGTCGCGAAGGATGTCGGTGCACGTGGGGCACTCCGCGGGTTTCTTTAGTTCTCCGATTATCACGTCACACGAGTCGCATTCCTCCACCTTATATTGGTAACCGACATGCAAGTAATGACGCACCAGAAGGTCGTATTGGCTGCGCTGTCCGCTAGTCAGGTCGCGGAAGCACTCTTCGCAAAGGTAATGTTTGCTATTTCGATTTTGGTGACAAACGGTGAAGATGCAGGCGGCGCAGGCGAGCCAGTTTCTACGTGCAATTCTTGAAGCTAACGGCGTGAGCCGGCGCGCGGAGAGTCGTGTCGGGGTCTCATTCATGCCGCGCGGGTTAAGTCTAGAGGGCGTCGTCACTTACCTTTAGTCGATCTTCAAAGGATGGTCCTTGGTGCCCCAATGCTCGGGCATGCAGGAATCGTATCTCAGGTGGAGAAACTCGGCACGGCGTCGGGAGTAGTAGTCTCGGCGGGGATCGTCCTCTCTGATGTGCTCGATGAATCTATTCGATGGGGTCGGGGGTCTCTCAGGTTCCGTGATGCGGGTCAATTGATATGGACGATTCCCAAGAAGCGCACGGTAATTCGCACGAGATTCCTCTTTACGTAGCGGTTGTAAGCCAGATGGTGATTGTCACTCGCGGTTTTACGTTGGGCGGTGACCCAGTACCTGCTGCCCGGGATGGTAACCGGTCTGTAGCGATTGGTAAGCACTACGTTCTCGACTATTTTGGGAGTAGCGCCCGCCTTGCGCGCGGGGCCTACGGCAAAATATTGTTCGTATTCCGGATCCTTGCGGTATTCGACTCCCAGCGCTAGATTGAGAGGGGAGGTGTGGAGGAGGTGGTTTAGTCTACGGGTTCGATGTTTAAGTCCTGCTCGCCGCCCTTTCGGCATTTATCTTCATTTAGGTGAATACAACAAGAAAGAATGCGCTTCAGTGGTCCCTATCGCCACGTCTCCCACAAGTGATAGCGTGCCGCGCGTACAGCACTGCCACGTGTGCGGGTGTAGCGCAGGAAGAGCTGAAGGTCAGATTTACACGATGCGTTCCTGTTGCGATAGCGAGTGAGCGTGCCGCGCGTACAGCAGTGCTCCTCTTCACACACTCACAAGCGATAGCGTGCCGCGCGTACAGCACTGCCTCGGGTGCAAATGTGATGCAAAAGGAAGGCTTGAAATTGAAATACTCTTATAGGTTACTCAACGAGTTGATTCTGCGGCGGGGGATTGGCGTAGGATGTATAGGATTAGTAGAACAATTTATGAAATGCGAAAGCTCGGTTTAAATGATAATGTATTACAAAAGGGGTATACAGATTTTTAATACAAAAGCTAAAGTTAGGTTACAAATGAGTATAACTACAACTAAACCCTCGATGGATTTTAAGAGTAAATGTGGCTGAACTTGGTTCAAAATGGCGCGGGGTGACGCTATGGCCACGTGGTGACGCTACAGAGTGAGATGGCGCGGGGTGACGCTATGGCCACGTGGTGACGCTACAGAGTGAGATGGCGCGGGGTGACGCTATGGCCACGTGGTGACGCTACAGAGTAAGATGGCGCGGGGTGACGCTATGGCCACGTGGTGACGCTACAGAGTAAGGTGGCGCGGGGTGACGCTATGGCCACGTGGTGATATCGTTGAATATATATATTTAATAAATGTGTAATATCACACGGTGACGTTGTTGAATATTCTAAACATGAAATAGTACGCGATGGCTTTATCAAATATGAAATAGTGCGGATAACGTTATTGACTATTACAAGATAAAGTAATACACGATGGCGTTGTTAATTAACACGATGTAAAATAATATACGATAAGGTTGTTGAATACTATGGTGTGAAATGGTACGGTATGAGATAATACGTGATATGAAATAGTGTACAAGTGTACATAGTGTTAGTGGATATAGAAGGACTTTGGATATAGAAGGATGCTTACTCAGAGTCGAAGATTGGAGTCGAGTTCCCTTCCGGAGGGTGGTTGACGAAATAAGACGGCGTCCCTCGGGATGCTCGGCCTTATATACTCGTTTCCTTGGTGGCGGGGGTGGTCAAGTGGAAGGGTTACGTAAGTGGAAGGGTTGCGTAGGTGGAAGGGTTGCGTAAGTGGAAGGGTTACGTAGGTGGAAGGGTTGTGTAAGTGGAAGGGTTACGTAAGGTGGATCTAGTGAAGTTTCTTATAGTAACTCTAGTGGAAATTCTTATGGTAACTCTAGTGGAAATTCTTATGGTAACTCTAGTGGAAGTTTTCTTATGGTAACTCTAGTGGAAATTCTTATGGTAACTCTAGTGGAAGTTTTCTTATGGTAACTCTACAGTCTTATTCATATGGAGTCGCTCTTATAGTAAAAATGTTTAAAATTTTCGCGGAGTGTGGTGGGGCGGATGTAACACCGGAGATATTCAACCGACCTCAGCGGACACCAACGCCTGCACCGATCTATGAGACTCCGCGCCTGAGTTTGGCAACTTCGTTGACGCCAGCGACAACTTCCATGTTTGACGAAGTTCTAGCCGCCATTAACCGTGAATCTCCAGTCGATAACCCCACCGAAAACAGCCCGATGGAAGCAGAAGTCGCGCAGTCTGATCTGATCGAACCACCCCGGACCTACAGCAACGTGCCAGCAGCGCAGACAAGTGCAGAACCCGAATACATTGAAATGTCATCTACACATGCGGAAGCTGGAAGCAGCCAAGGCTCACGTTCCTCATCCCTTGAGCCAAATAGAAGCCGCCCGTTCCTGAGAGAATCTTCATCCTCCTACGATGACATCAGAGAGCCTGACCATCTTCAGCATGTCATAGGTGAGCGCGGTATACCGATTCCGCAGAATTCACCACCCCTCACGCGTCCCCCTGTGCCATTACCTGTACCAATCTATTATCGCGACTACGCCGATCCGTACGCGAGACCAGCTTACAAATTGATTTGCCACTCCGCGTGGTTTGCACAGGTCGAAAATAATTTAACGCTTTGCGCCGAATGTGCCACCTCGGAGCACACATTTTGCATTTTTAATCGCGCGACTGCTGTGTGGAGACAACTCCATCTTATCTCTCGCACCTTTGTACACACCGATCTGCATTGTGGAAGATGTTATAAGATATTGATGAAGACCCGTCGCGCTATAGACTGCTTTGCGTGTAGAACAACTATCATAGATTTGCGAGGCCGTACAGAACATCTTACGTACAAAATTCTTTGTGAAGCAGTCGTTCCTCGAGGATAATTGTAAGAGACATCGTAATATTTAATCATACAATTGTATACCTTAACCACGTGTCTTATCTTATCACAATATAACGCTTATGCTAATTTCGCTTACGTATATTATCTGTTGCACTTTTCAGCGTACTGGCTAGAAGGAACCGTATTACTAATAAGTACCTTAATCTTATTTCTGTTCCTCGTTCGAATCATAAAAGGATAATGTTTTTTCAAAAAATGCGCTAATCAACTAATAAGTTTTAATAAATTGCAGATTGATCGTAATGATTTAGAATACGTATGCTATGTTAACAATTTCAATTTCATGTTATTTTCGTAGACATAAGAGTATAAAATATGTATTGTGACGTCTTGGGTGATGCGGGTGGTCGACGATCCGCCAACACGTCCTTCGCTGATGGGTTCTTCTTCTTTTGCTGGTTAAGGGAGTGAAATCCCAGGATAACTAACTGTCTCAGTTGATGCAGGCAGTGGCTCCTCGAAGTCGGCAAAGATATTAGGTAGGTAATGTTCAATAAACTCTTTTCTCGAATGAAGATATTTAGTTAAACTTCCGATATAAGGTTTATTGCTGATTTTGCAGTACAAATTGTTACTTATGGAAGAAAGGCACAAGTATAAGATGTGGTCGTGTTCTAAGCTTGCCCCAATCTTCATCGAATGGTTCGGGGCTCACGCTTTTATACATTTTTGGAAATAGTAGTGGGGGTAATACATTCTTTGTTACAGATGAGTCATAAGGGCGGTGGCTGGGCGTTGCTCGGCGAGGTGAGTCTACTTCGGCCTATACGGCTCGCTAGCCAACTATAATTCTACGTATGACTGGATTCCACTCGTATGAGTCACTCAGTGACCTTGCTCTGATTCTATTTTACTTCGGTGAGACGGATTGAGAACGATACCTTTATTAAAACATATATGAAAAGTTTTTATGGATTTAAAGGATATGAAATAGATATTGAAGATTACTAAAATTTGATATTAAAGATTAGCATTTATCTTTAGACATACTTTACATAAAGCAGAATAATGTAATTGTACATTTAAAAGGGTTATTAGCATGTCTAAAGTATGAAATAAACGAAAGGCATTGCTCTCTTTGTTTAACGGCTACTACGGTACATAAGTCTCTCTCTCTCTCTCTCTCTCCTATAGGTTGTTCAATATTCGCATCTCGCTCGGATTCGTGTTCCTACGTGGCGCATGGTACAATTCTGTCCTTCTCAGGTTCGTGTGTGACTCTAAGCGCTATTACTAATGTTAATTTAATGAATATGCGCATATAATTGTTTATAACAATTATGATGGAAATGTGGTTAGAGACGATAGCAATGATCTTAATATCATATTAATGTTATTAAGTATAGATGGAAATGGTTAGAGTTGTTTTTAGTATAATGAATTAATGAAATTAATTTATCATATAACAAAATTTTATTATGTCTCATATCTCAGAAACGGTTAGGAATCTGATAGTGGTGTATAGGAAGAATATTGCAGGGCTTTTACTAAATTATAATATAGCATAAGAAAATTATATTGTTTATATTTTTATTTGTCAATGGCAAATTATTTATTAAACAATCTGAGAGTTTTTGATTCGCATATTAGTTTATTAGGTTCCTCTTAATTACGCGGTTTTGATTCTGCAATAAAATAATTTGTTTATATAACACTTCAGTTTGTTGTTATAAATATTTTGTAAATAAACAATTGGATAAATAGATGTTAGTTGAGTTTCGACTACGCTTGACCAATGCTACAATGCTATATAGGTCGGGTCTCCAGATCAGCAAACATTTTCTTTTTTGTGGGGCAGTGGCAGTTGCTGCATCGAGGGACTTATTTTTATTTGCTACTACGGCCCTGTGTTACTTTAAAATTTCATACCGCTTTTGTTAATGGGGTAACAAGGTTTTGACTTATATAAAAGTTGTTGTATATGATATGAAGAATAAAATAAAAATAGTTATTAATATTGTTAATAATGTATTTATAATTGTTTATAACAATAAGTTACAAAATTGAATTATTAAATGGTAAATATTTTCCTGTCAAATGACGCTAATGATTATCCTCAACATGTATTTATTTTGTTTTCGTTTCTCAGTCCTTTCTTTGTATTTTATTTTAATTTATTTCGAATGTCTATCACTGTCCTTGTCTTACTCATAGCGAATTCACATAAGGCGAGTATTAAACTATCCTCGTCTTTCATGTGGGAATCGTACGCTAATTCATTTCATAGGGACGAAGTATTAAACTATCCTTTTCTTTACGCTTATGGCATATGTCTGTCTCCCTCAGATTCATGAAACGAATGTTCGATTTTCAATTGCATTTATTAATTTAATTAATTTAGATAGGAAATCGGGGTTAACGTTAATGACATCTAAGGACATAAAAGATTCCATTTTTAATGTAATATTTAAGTGTCAAAATTTTCGTTCCAAAACGATTTTTGTTATAGCCAAAATGCGTAAAAGACTAAGAATATTAATGTAAAAGTGATTTGGTCTTCCTAAGTTTGAATGGTAAAAAGTTTAAAATGGCGGACACTGAACTTTAATAATTTATAGCTCGAGAACGGTAAGAGATAGAGAGATGGGGTTTCTTTTGTTGTAATTAAGTGATTAAAGACTTGTTTTTAAGGAGATTGAAATTTCTGTGTTTTGTGGATTTCTATAATTTTTGATTATATCTCGAAATTGGAAAGAGCTAGGGGATGGGAGTTTTCACAGGACTGTTTGATATACTCTACCGAGTTCCCGTAGTAATTTTATTGATTAATTTTTATATATTTTTAATAATAAAATTTATGTTAATTTGTTTATTTTGAGAGATACAAAAATAAGTTATAAACAAAAGTTGTCTGGCTCCTTATGACGGTTCTGATTATCATATCAGTTGGGTCGAATAATGACTTATTTAAACTTTTAATAAATGTTAACATGGAACATGCGTTTATTTCCGTTAGATCCGCGAGACGGCGGCTTAAGGCGGCCATCTATTATTTTGTGAACGCATATATGAAGGTGGTGTCAGCTGCTTTAAGAACGCGTACAGCTGATTGACTATTGTGACAGTTAAGTGAAGACGGATGTTACAAATTATTAATTTGGTCGTTGTTTGCAGGTGCTGTATGCGAACAATCAGTCAGAAGGAAGGAAAAGAAAAATTTATGCTGACAAAACAGGTGGTAGATGGGTCGTCAGACGTGACACGGATCACAGAAACTGAAGACCACTTCTTGGCGCGAAAGGAGCACCTAGTGGTATTTATCTCGCAAAAGGAGAACCATGTGATCCTGGCGGCCGAATGCTCATGGAACAAGGAAGACTGCCAACAATCGTGGATCCGACACTCGGCCGAGCCCGAGTGATAACACAGGGAAGGACCAAGATCATTGCCCTCCCCATCAAGACACGCGTCTCGGAGGACACTCAAAGAAAATGGGTGAGAGAAGCTATCTCATCCCTACTCGATGTGTGCACCGAACTAGAACTACAACCGTCGCCATATGCAAAGGAGGCATAGACGGCATGATGTTTTCGGTGGACACGTTCCGAGACAGCCCCCTCGAATCGTGATATGCAAAAATTATATCTCAATGCCGTTTGACGCCGAAAGGCCCGGCATCTTGAAGGAATATCACGCTTCAACGATCGGAGGACATAAGGGAGTCACCAAGACGTACCGACGACTCAGGGAACGATACAACTGGCCAGGAATGAAAGCAGACGTCCAAAGGTTTATCCAGAACTACAAGAGCTGTCAACTGAAGAAGTTGGTTCGCGTCAAAACGCGACAACCAATGGTGCTCACCGATACGCCAGGAGCAGCCTTCGACAAAATCTCTATGGACATCATGGGGCCTCTGTCCACCACAGACGTGGTATAGGACACTCCTATATCCTCACAATCCAAGACCTCACAAAGTATTCCCTAGCAATTCCTTTGAAAAATGCGTCCGCTGTAGACGTAGCCGACGCGTTCGCTAAGGATTTTATCTGCGTATACGGAGCCCCGAGAGCCTGGCTCACAGATCAAGGCAGCCATTTCATAAACGCGCTTATGCGCAATATTGCCAGAAAGTTCCGCATTAGCCAGTACAAGACAACAGCTTATAGGCCGCAATCGAACGGTTCCGTAGAAAGATCGCATCATGTATTATGTGAATATTTGAAACACTTTTGTGAAAAGCACGATTGGGACGAGTACTTGAAATTTGCGACCTTCTCATACAACACTAGCGTACACGAGGGCACACTTTATACACCATACGAACTAGTATTCGGAAAAACTGCGCGTGACCCGTCGAGCGATCCGACCCTAGAAAATGAACCCAACGAAACATATGTAAATTACTTAGAACAACTATTTGAAAAACTACGTGTTACGCAAGATAACGCCCGCGAAAACTTAAATCGCGCCAAGGCACGATCCAAAACGTATTATGACAGGAAAATGAATGCACGCGCCTTCAGAGTCGGGGACCGTGCGTACCTCCTAAAGGAGCCGAACAAAGGAAAACTGGATGACCAGTACACAGGCCCTTACGAGATATTAGAAATTCAAAGAAATAACAACGTTAAACTCCAAGTAGGCAATAAGCTTAGAATAGTACACATCGATAAGTTAAAGTTAGCTAAAACTTAAGGACCTCCCCCGCCACGGCACGTAGAAATTAAGGAACTCCTCCATAACGTGTATTTTTCCCCCACTATATGTTTATTCCCCACTCCCATGTAGTCGTAAAACTAGCCATAAAACCTAGGATATAAGCACGACCCAGTGACCACCAGCGGCAGTATAACCCGAACCACCGCGCAGTCATGGAGCTCCTCACCGTATGGGTAACCATCATAACAGTAATCAGCACTCCAGCACATGGCCTGGTAGGCTTCGACTGCAGAGGAGAGGGACTAAACGTGACAACACTGTCACTCACCGACATTGGGAACTGTGAATTGGAAGACCTGGAACCCGTCACGGAAGAAACATACCTGCAACTCCTACAACTAAGCGAGTTTGACCATACCACCGGTATACAGTGCAAGATAGAAATCGACCGAGACATAAAATACTGCGGATGGGAGTCGTATAATTCAGCAGTACTAAACGGGAAGTATGAGTACATACGTGAGATATCCGGCGACGCCTGCCGCAAGATGCAGGACAGTGGATCTCTTTACCTGGGCGGTGCCAGCGGAGTTATAGATGGAATCAAGATAAACGCCACCACTACACGAGCCATCACCATGGCCGGATCGCTGACCATGGATGGAAACTGCGAAGGGGCGCAATACAGCGACCCCCTCGGTACTTGGAACAACGTCTTTGTGCAGGCAAAGATAACAGTAAAGATAACAACACGACGAATGGAGCTGTCTGTGAAGCACTCAACGAACGAGGTAATTCTGCCTTCCGGCACCCGTTGTCCAGCCATGGAAGGAGAATGTTACGATGCAGACGGGACCATGACATTCTGGAAGACACTCCCAACTGATACCTGTCAATTCAACAAATACGACGTATTATACGAAGGGAAAGCCCACCGAGTATCACCGAAACCAGGCCAAAAGGAAACTCCTACTATATACACGTTAACAACGAGGGACATTACCTTCGCCCTGGCCAAAACCACGGAGACGAGCCTGTGCGGATACAAGATAATCCAGACGGAACACCCAAAACTGTTTATCCTTGAGACAAAGCCGGGACGTACATTCAAGATCCAGGCCGGCATATCGATTGACAATCTCGATATCTTCACGTACATAAACAGCAAGTTTATCTATGTCGAGAAACACATGAGGACGCAGCTGACACAAATGTATCGAAATATAATGAGTCAAAAATGCGCTCTGGAAAAACTGATACTAGAAAACGCCATATCACTCGCCAGCATCGCCCCCGACGAAATGGCCTACCGACTTATGAAATCACCAGGATACACCGCAATCACCGCCGGGGAAGTTATATACTTAGTAAAATGTGTGCCGGTAACATGCAAGGTAAGGCAGGCAGAAAACTGCTACAACGAACTACCAGTCTCGCACGGCAACATGTCGTATTTCCTACTCCCAAAATCCCGCGTTCTAACAAAAAGCGGAACAACCAGTGACTGTAACGAACTCTTGCCCGCGATGTATAGGATAGACGAAGCATGGTTTAAATTAATGCCACGTCCGATGGAAGCATTCCCGCCACCCACAATCCACCACTGACGTCACCACGTGGCCATAGCGTCACCCCGCGCCATCTTGACTCTGTAGCGTCACCACGTGGCCATAGCGTCACCCCGCGCCATCTCACTCTGTAGCGTCACCACGTGGCCATAGCGTCACCCCGCGCCATTTTGAACCAAGTTCAGCCACACTTACTCTTAAAATCCATCGAGGGTTTAGTTGTAGTTATATTCATTTGTAACCTAACTTTAGCTTTTGTATTAAAAATCTGTATAACCCTTTTTGTAATACATTATCATTTAAATCGAGCTTTCGTATTTCATAAATTTTTCTACTAATCCTATACATCCTACGCCAATCCCCCGCCGTAGAATCAGCTCATTGAGCAACCTATAACAGTATTTCAATTTCAAGCCTTCCTCTTGCATCACATTTGCATCCGAGGCAGTGCTGTACGCGCGGCACGCTCACTCGCTAACGCAACAGGAACGCATCGCGTAAACTTGACCTTCAGCTCTTCCTGCGCTACACCCGCACACGTGGCAGTGCTGTACGCGCGGCACGCTACCACTGTGGGAGACGTGGCGATAGGGACCACTGAAGCGCATTCTTCCTTGTTGTATTCAACTAAATGAAGATAAATGCCGAAAGGGCGGCGAGCAGGACTTAAACATCGAACCCGTAGACTAAACCGCCTCCTCCACACCTCCCCTCTCAATCTAGCGCTGGGAGTCGAATACCGCAAGGATCCGGAATACGAACAATATTTTGCTGTAGGCCCCGCGCGCAAGGCGGGCGCTACTCCCAAAATAGTCGAGAACGTAGTGCTTACCAATCGCTACAGACCGGTTACCATCCCGGGCAGCAGGTACTGGGTCACCGCCCAACGTAAAACCGCGAGTGACAATCACCATCTGGCTTACATACCGCTACGTAAAGAGGAATCTCGTGCGAATTACCGTGCGCTTTTTGGGAATCGTCCATATCAATTGACCCGCATCACGGAACCCGAGAGACCCCCGACCCCATCGAATAGATTCATCGAGCACATCAGAGAGGACGATCCCCGCCGAGACTACTACTCCCGACGCCGTGCCGAGTTTCTCCATCTGAGATACGATTCCTGCATGCCCGAGCATTGGGGCACCAAGAGCCATCCTTTGAAGATCGACTAAAGGTAAGTGACGACGCCCTCTAGACTTAACCCGCGCGGCATGAATGAGACCCCGACACGACGCTCCGCGCAGCCTTTTCTCAGCACCGCCACACAGTGGGCCGAAACGCCAAATTAGCGGACATAATTCAATAACTTTTTGTCTTTTCGAGAAAATTACTTGTAAATTGGTATAAACAGGTTTTTGAGGTCGCTGATTCCAATTTTGTGGTTTATTTGAACAAATTCAAAATGGCGGATCCAATATGGCGGTTGCAAATCACAGTTCTATATAACATTTGTATTAAAAACCTGTAATTAGGGGTTTTTTGGGTTACTAATTTCATTTTTTTGCTTATTGGTAACATTTCAAAATGGCGGATCCAACATAGCACATCTGAAATGTTAAACTAGTTGAATATTTATAATAATGGTTCCTTTTTTTTACATTTTTTCTTTTTTAATTTTTTTTACACTTTTCCCTTTTTTATTTTTTTAATTATTTTTATTATTTTTTAATTTAAAAAAATTTTTTTTTCTTATTTACTGTTATATTCCTTTTTAATTTTTATAAAGTATTTACTTCATTTTCGCTATCATCATCATCTTCCTCATCATTTTTGTTTATTCCTGGGCTTTCGATTAGTAGTTCTTTTGTTTCGGGGAAAAAAGTTTTGTGAGATCGTTGTGAGATATTCCTGAGGCTAGAAATATAAGGATCAGACGAGATAAGAAGAATATGTAACAAATCGATATTCGTTTGCTCTCTCGAACATTTTCTAGTGTTGTTTTCCCTAAATCGTTTAAAATCCTTATTTCTAGCTTCTTGTGCCTCTTCAGAAAGTTTTCCAATTGGCACAACAAAACTTTTAATTATTTCCGATCCATGAATTAAAATCTTATGTACGGTTGCGGACATGTAATACCAACCGTACAATTCCACATACAGTTTTGCTGTATCTGCAGTGTATTGAGCAAATTTGGTTACATTTATATTACAGCCAGATGCCATTGCTTGCAATATTACAGCAAATCTTTTAATTAGATTTTCGTCTAATCGTGTAATTTCTGCCGTCATCGTTGGATTTTCGAAGAATTTGCGAGCTGTATTGCCGTCATTACTCGTGCCTGCTCCTTGCCTTACAATATCAACGTTGAGTCCCATTTTATCTCTAAATTCTCTTTGAATCCTTTCTTTTTCATTCTTTTTCTTTTCTTTATTTTCGTCAGACTTGACATTCCAGGATTTAAATGATAAATTGTACGCAATGTGTAGAAGGCATTCAAATGAGCGAATTCGGGCGTGTAATATCGACATGCCGTACTTGTAATAATCCTTACATGCATTTTTTTTATAAATATTTTGTAATTGATTCATTTCAGTTGGCTTTGCATTACAAATATAGCATGTCATTGATGACTTGTTTTCGCAAATGGCATTGACAACCTTTCCATCTATCATACTTAGAATTAAATGATGTTTTACGGTGACTTCTGTAGTGTCAATGCAACATTTAGAAGTATTAAGCTCCTCGATTTCCTTCTGTATGGCAGATATTTCAGTTTTAATAAGTACCGCGCTTTCTTTTATAAATTGAAATTTAACAGGCCTACAATAATTAGTTGACGATGGTGTAGTATTTTCCCAAACTGTACATCCAGTATCTTCATTAATCAACTCGAGAGGAACAATATTGATCATAAATATACCCGCATCATCGTCGGACGAATTTTCAAATCTTTGCTTGTATTGTGCTTGGCCTGAAGCTCCATCGCATCCCCATTTGGTTTTAAGAATAAAATTTCCTGGCTCTGCAATTTTTAGAGGCATAGATTGAAAAATTCTTTTAATCGTGTGATCCAGTAAATCCTGTAATTTTATTTTTGCAAAGGAATCGGTTACGGTTATTGCATTTTTTTCTGGATAACAATCAAGTTTAGCGTTTTTAACTTGATAATACGATGGATATAAACTAGAATTGCGTGCAATCGCTCCGAATCGAAGAGTGCCGTATTGATGTTTACTTAATTTGCCATCAATGCAAAGAGCCAAAGCTTTTTCTTTTGGGTAAGGTTCTACTTCCGTTGCTGGATGTTCACAATAATTTCGGATGCGTTGCAACTCATCAGAATCGGCAGTACTAATATATTCCAGTATTTTGGAAGCATTAATATTTCCTTCCGATCTCAGCTTTATTTTGGTCGCGTACATTAAAACTTCACTGGAATAATTCTGAAACGGATCAACGCGTCTTCTTTTTTGCCTATCTGTGCAATCGTCAAAAGATTTTTCTTTGCGACCTTTGCGAGTTTGTCGTTTCGTAAGTTCTGTTTGTTTTTCTACATTTTCCGATTGATTTTCATCGTTGGCGTTGGTACGTTTAGTGAGAAATTTAAATTCATTATTTAACCAACTGCAATATTTCTTTTCAAAGAATTTTTTATTATGATGACATGTAGTTAATCGAGTTTTTAAGCGTCTAATAAAAGCAAGTATTTGTGCTTCGTATGTACATCGTTTTTTTCCTATAATATCAAGGCCAGCAGCCGATAATATTTTAGTTACAATCGCTCGTGGGTCATTGAAATTACCTTCATTTTGAAAAAAAAAAATTGTACAAATCTTTATTCTTTTTGAATTGTTCCATTCTGATTTTTAATAAGGTACAGTGCTTAAAATAATACGTATTTGAAACAAAATTAATATATATAAAAATGTGAAAGATTGAAATGATAGATTGAAACAATTATAAGTAATAAAAATAAGAACAAATTTCTTAAAAGGTGATCTCAATTTTTCTAAATATGCTTTTACAAAAGAAGCTCGCATCAGCTTGACGCAGCGTAAAGCAGTTTTATTTTTTGGAATAATATCCACAATGCAGGCAGTTTCGCGATAGGGTCTAGCGAGAGTTAAGTGGAACGTATTCTATGTAGCGCCTCTTGCTTGCCGCGCGCGCGACCCAGTCTATATGTCCTGCGCTTACGCGAGTTCTCCCCACTCTTGCGCGTTATACTCTGCTAGACCCACGCGCAAGCGTGGGAGAAGTCTCAAGTGGGGAGAACTCGCGTAAGCGCAGACATATAGACTGGGTCGCGCGCGCGGCAAGCAAGAGACGCTACATAGAATGCGTTCCACTTAACTCTCGCTAGACCCTATCGCGAAACTGCCTGCATTGTGGATATTATTCCAAAAAATAAAACTGCTTTACGCTGCGTCAAGCTGATGCGAGCTTCTTTTGTAAAAGCATATTTAGAAAAATTGAGATCACCTTTTAAGAAATTTGTTCTTATTTTTATTACTTATAATTGTTTCAATCTATTCATTTCAATCTTTCACATTTTTATATATATTAATTTTGTTTCAAATACGTATTATTTTAAGCACTGTACCTTATTAAAAATCAGAATGGAACAATTCAAAAAGAATAAAGATTTGTACAATTTTTTTTTTCAAAATGAAGGTAATTTCAATGACCCACGAGCGATTGTAACTAAAATATTATCGGCTGCTGGCCTTGATATTATAGGAAAAAAACGATGTACATACGAAGCACAAATACTTGCTTTTATTAGACGCTTAAAAACTCGATTAACTACATGTCATCATAATAAAAAATTCTTTGAAAAGAAATATTGCAGTTGGTTAAATAATGAATTTAAATTTCTCACTAAACGTACCAACGCCAACGATGAAAATCAATCGGAAAATGTAGAAAAACAAACAGAACTTACGAAACGACAAACTCGCAAAGGTCGCAAAGAAAAATCTTTTGACGATTGCACAGATAGGCAAAAAAGAAGACGCGTTGATCCGTTTCAGAATTATTCCAGTGAAGTTTTAATGTACGCGACCAAAATAAAGCTGAGATCGGAAGGAAATATTAATGCTTCCAAAATACTGGAATATATTAGTACTGCCGATTCTGATGAGTTGCAACGCATCCGAAATTATTGTGAACATCCAGCAACGGAAGTAGAACCTTACCCAAAAGAAAAAGCTTTGGCTCTTTGCATTGATGGCAAATTAAGTAAACATCAATACGGCACTCTTCGATTCGGAGCGATTGCACGCAATTCTAGTTTATATCCATCGTATTATCAAGTTAAAAACGCTAAACTTGATTGTTATCCAGAAAAAAATGCAATAACCGTAACCGATTCCTTTGCAAAAATAAAATTACAGGATTTACTGGATCACACGATTAAAAGAATTTTTCAATCTATGCCTCTAAAAATTGCAGAGCCAGGAAATTTTATTCTTAAAACCAAATGGGGATGCGATGGAGCTTCAGGCCAAGCACAATACAAGCAAAGATTTGAAAATTCGTCCGACGATGATGCGGGTATATTTATGATCAATATTGTTCCTCTCGAGTTGATTAATGAAGATACTGGATGTACAGTTTGGGAAAATACTACACCATCGTCAACTAATTATTGTAGGCCTGTTAAATTTCAATTTATAAAAGAAAGCGCGGTACTTATTAAAACTGAAATATCTGCCATACAGAAGGAAATCGAGGAGCTTAATACTTCTAAATGTTGCATTGACACTACAGAAGTCACCGTAAAACATCATTTAATTCTAAGTATGATAGATGGAAAGGTTGTCAATGCCATTTGCGAAAACAAGTCATCAATGACATGCTATATTTGTAATGCAAAGCCAACTGAAATGAATCAATTACAAAATATTTATTAAAAAAAATGCATGTAAGGATTATTACAAGTACGGCATGTCGATATTACACGCCCGAATTCGCTCATTTGAATGCCTTCTACACATTGCGTACAATTTATCATTTAAATCCTGGAATGTCAAGTCTGACGAAAATAAAGAAAAGAAAAAGAATGAAAAAGAAAGGATTCAAAGAGAATTTAGAGATAAAATGGGACTCAACGTTGATATTGTAAGGCAAGGAAGCAGGCACGAGTAATGACGGCAATACAGCTCGCAAATTCTTCGAAAATCCAACGATGACGGCAGAAATTACACGATTAGACGAAAATCTAATTAAAAGATTTGCTGTAATATTGCAAGCAATGGCATCTGGCTGTAATATAAATGTAACCAAATTTGCTCAATACACTGCAGATACAGCAAAACTGTATGTGGAATTGTACGGTTGGTATTACATGTCCGCAACCGTACATAAGATTTTAATTCATGGATCGGAAATAATTAAAAGTTTTGTTGTGCCAATTGGAAAACTTTCTGAAGAGGCACAAGAAGCTAGAAATAAGGATTTTAAACGATTTAGGGAAAACAACACTAGAAAATGTTCGAGAGAGCAAACGAATATCGATTTGTTACATATTCTTCTTATCTCGTCTGATCCTTATATTTCTAGCCTCAGGAATATCTCACAACGATCTCACAAAACTTTTTTCCCCGAAACAAAGAACTACTAATCGAAAGCCCAGGAATAAACAAAAATGATGAGGAAGATGATGATGATAGCGAAAATGAAGTAAATACTTTATAAAATTAAAAAGAAATATAACAGTAAATAAGAAAAAAAATTTTTTAAATTAAAAAATAATAAAAATAATTTAAAAATAAAAAAGGGAAAAGTGTAAAAAAAATTAAAAAAGAAAAAATGTACCAAAAAACCATTTTTATAAATTATTATTATTTTCCAACGATAGCTGCGTTTCAAGTCCGACAAATAATCGGCGCGCAGTTTATTAAGTTGGAATACATGTATATATATATATATATATATATATATATATATATATATATATATATATATATATATATATTATATAGATATATATATATATATATATATATATATATATATATATATATATATATATATAATATATATATATATATATATCTATATATATATATATATATATATACATTGTAATTCGTTACTTCGGTAACTATTTTTTTTACTTGCGCACCACGTACCGCGCCTAACTCGTATCGCCGTCTATTAATTTGTTGACATTTTTATAAATATTCAACTAGTTTAACATTTCAGATGTGCTATGTTGGATCCGCCATTTTGAAATGTTACAAATAAACAAAAAAATAAAATTAGTAACCCAAAAAAACCCTAATTACAGGTTTTAATACAAATGTTATATAGAACTGTGATTTGCAACCGCCATATTAGATCCGCCATTTTAAATTTGTTTAAATAAACTACAAAATTGGAATCAGCGACCTCAAAAACCTGTGTATACCAATTTATAAGTAATTTTCTCGAAAAGAAAAAGTTATTGAATTATGTCCGCTAATTTGGCGTTTCGGGGACGGATTATGAATTACAAAAATGAAGATTATGAACAAAGTTGGTAATAGTTGGTGGAGGTCTTGGTATGTATCTATTGTAGGACACTTATACAACTATTATTTGCTTGTGAATGGTTGATCACGATTGGCGGATTTGAGTAATTTTGTTTCAAAGTTAAATTTTGTCCACGAGTCTTGCATTTTGAAGAGGAGTATTATATTGTTTGTAAAAAACAATGACATTTTTTCACTATTTGTTATTGTTTCTATATGCATTACCCTTTAAAAAAAGTGCTATTTTATTTAAATCGGATAATAATTGATATGACTGCAGCTTTTTTAACATTTAGCTGATTCGCTCAATTGTATTCTGTCCAATAAATGGATGTATTATTATGTGCAAAAATTATCATAATTTGGACATTATTTATTTTTTTTACATTGATACTTCGTTATTGGGATACTACAAGTATTGTTGATAAATTTTTGAAGTAATATTTAATTTTTGAAAATTCATGCTTTTCTGCTAAATGTCCGCTAAATCGGCGTTTCGGCCCACTGTGCGCCGTTAGCTTCAAGAATTGCACGTAGAAACTGGCTCGCCCGCGCCGCCTGCATCTTCACCGTTTGTCACCAAAATCGAAATAGCAAGCATTACCTTTGCGAAGAGTGCTTCCGCGACCTGACTAGCGGACAGCGCAGCCAATACGACCTTCTGGTGCGTCATTACTTGCATGTCGGTTACCAATATAAGGTGGAGGAATGCGACTCGTGTGACATGATAATCGGAGAACTAAAGAAACCCGCGGAGAGTCCCACGTGCACCGACATCTTTCGCGACGTAACACAGTCGGTAACACGCAACGGAGGAACTCAATATCTAGAAGTAGAGCCCACCATTATCGCCATTTCCCAATTCCGCGGCCAGCGAAGTCGGTAAATCTTAGTTCAAGATCGGTAAATTGGAGACGTTCCTAGTTCGAAGCCGGTAAATGATGATAAGTAATGTGGAGTCAGTGAATAAAAATACCCGGGGTCACTAGGCAGAACTCCTCCCGGATCGATGTGCCCGAGAGACCCGGTTAACCGCCGTCAGTTGAGAATAATTCCCCCGCCTACCCCACTCAGGGTCTGGTTGATGACCGGAGCGTGCGTCTACGCTCTGTTTTTCCAACATAAGATTACGCGTGCCATCGTTTGCGAAGATTGTCTGCTGCACACATACCAAACTGTCAGACAAGATTTCGAGGGAATACTTAAACACTACGTGCAGTATGGCCCGCGGACGGAATTCCCGACGTGTTCCGACTGCGACAAGGTCTTGGCTGACCACCGCCCCACTTTTGAATGCTACGCTTGCACTAGGGTAGAGGAACCGTTTGAGCAGTATTTGTCAAACCCCTTGAATCGAGGCGACGCGCTATTAAATTCGGATCTCCCGGTGAGAGTACGGATCGGGCAGACGGTTTGGTGACGGGCATCTGGATAGCGAGCTACCTCAGTCGCGGGTATCCCCGGATAGAGCCCCTTGGCTTGACGACCCGAAACAGCGACTAGTCCCCCACAGCGATCCGAGTACCGCGTCGCGGCCGCGATCCCCACGGGACGTAACAAAGCACTGTTTGAGCAACACTTTGTGGATTTCGAGGAAAATGTTCAATTGTATTCGATTCGAAAATCTTCAACAAATGTGAACGCATTACTCTGTAATCATATGTAACTTTGTCAGGTTTAATATTAAACAATAATGAAGTCGCAAAAGCTATAGCAAAAACTCCGCAATCATTACAGTTTTCTTGATATTGCACAGTAGGAAATTCGACAGGATTGTTCTCAAAATTGTATTCTGGAAATAATCTTTTCAAGTATTCCTCGTGATGTTCGTGCAATTTTTTTCTATTTTGTGAATCATAGATATATATTTTTGTTGTATCGTAATAACTACATACCCAATGTCCTTCGTCATTTCTATGTTCTGCATCTAGACAATTTAATGGAACTGACGAACTGTGCAATATTTGTATATGTTTTCTATCTTCTGGTATACGTTGCATAAATTCACACGTTTGGATTCGCCATGTTTCGACAAGTTTATAATCTGAACAACTTTCCAAAAGTGTATGGAAATGATCGATATGATCGTCCGTAATCCATTCGCCTCGAATAATTATATCTTTTTCTTCAGGCTTTAAAATTACTTTTTTTCTAAATTCTGTTTGGATCGCTGTCGCTTTATAATAGCGCGATTGTTTAAATCCTGTTGCTCTGCACGAGCTTTTGTAGCATAATTACTTTCAAAATGTGTCTCTGCACTATTAGCAATCGCTTCAATTTCTGTCGCATTTATTATCGCTAATGGAAATACTCTTTGAGAAATAGCACATTGTGAATCTTGAGCACGATTATTTGGTAAATTCTGTTTGCATCGTTGCTGCTTTGTAGCGCGATTTTCTAAATTCTGTTTTTCTGCCCGACATTCTTTAGCGTAATTACTTTTAAAATGTCTTTTCATACGTTGAGCAGTCGCTTTAGCCTCTCTATCTCTTATCACTGCTAATGGAAGTACTTTTTGAGGATTAGCACATTGTAAATCCTGAGGAAAATGTTCAATAACATTATTTTCCAAAATTTGTATCAAATGTGAACGCATAAACTTATGTTCATACTTTACTTTGTCAGGTTTAATATTGAATAACAACGAAGTAGCAAAAGCTATAGCAAAAACACCATTATCTCTACTGTTCAATTGATGTTGCACAGTAGGAAATTTGACGGGATGTTTCTTAAAGTCATGTGTTGGAAATAATTTTTCCAAGAATTGCTCATGATCTTTACACAATGTTTTATTACTTGAAGAATCATATATAAATATATTTTTTGTATCATAATAGCTACACACCCAATGTAACGAACTATATAATATTTGAATGTGTTTTTTATCTTGTGATACAGGTTGAATCGTATCAGGCAATTGTATTTCGATAGGTCTATAATCTGAACAACTTTGTAAAAGTCTATGGAAATGATCAATATGTACGTCCGTAAGCCATTCGCCTCGGGTAATTATATCTTTGTCTTTAAAATAATATTTTGAGTTTTTAGAGACATTGTATAAAATAGGCGCACAACAGATGTCTTAAACTGCTAAGCAATTAATTTTTATAGGCGCAGAGCAGCCGATTTTTACAGAACAGCCGATGATTGTAGGCTCAGAGCAACCGATTTTTATGGGCGCAAAGCAGCCGACTTTTAAAGGCGCAAAGCAGCCGATTTTTAAGGCGCTAAACAGCCGATTTTTTAAGGCGCAGAGCAGCCAATGTTAGTAGGCGCAGAGCAGCCGATTTTTATGGGCGCAAAGCAGCCGACTTTTAAAGGCGCAGAGCAGCCGATTTTTTAAGGCGCAAAGCAGCCGATTTTTTAAGGCGCAGAGCAGCCGATGTTAGTAGGCGCAGAGCAGCCGACTTTTTAAGGCGCAAAGCAGCCAATGTTTGTAGGCGCAGAGCAGCCGATTATTATGAGCGCAAAGCAGCTGATCTTTATAGGCGCAAAGCAGCCGATTTTTATCAGCGCAAAGCAGCTGACTTTTAAAGGCGCAAAGCAGTCGAAGTTTAAAAGCGCAAAGTAGCCGATGTTTGTAGGCGCAGAGCAGCCGATGTTCGTAGGCGCAAAGCAGCCGATGTTTATAGGCGCAGAGCAGCCAATGTTTGTAGGCGCAAAGCAGCCGATGTTTGTAGGCGCAGAGCAGCCGATTTTTATGGGCGCAAAGCAGCCGACTTTTAAAGGCGCAGAGCAGCCAACCTTTAAAAAAAGGGGGAAAAAGAAAGGGGAGAGGGAGAGAGAGAGAGAGAGAGAGAGAGAGAGAGAGAGAAAGAGAGAGAGACTTACCTGTATAAAATAAAAGGCAATCTAAAACAAATAGAAATAATATAACATTAAACTCCTTACATCATTTTTAAATAAAAATTTGATTGATAATAGAGACAAAAAAGTAGTTACATTTAAATTTTTTAATATTATTTTAATTTTAATACAAGAATCTTCAGTTAACCTTTCATTAATATTAATAACATATATTTCTTTTAATATGTATGTAATAAAAAGTTTGGTTTTTTAATTATACAAGATGTCAAATAATAAGCACATCATTTATCGTAAACAGGTAGAATTGGTTAAATACACGAATCATTGTGTCTATCTGCGCGATTTGATGAGAAGGAATAGTCCACCTTTTACATTGCTGCGCGCACGACAAAATATTCGGAGGAGCATTTTATAATTGAGATAAAAGTTGTACATTTCGTGAAGAGGTTTTCAAAACACTATAATAAAGCTCTCTTTCGTAAAGAATTTCCTGATTTTGACATATTTTTAATTTTTGATATTTTACATTTTGTGATAATATTTTTATATAAAATACAAATCTCTCATCATCTTCACTTTTCAATAACTTTACTTTGATTTTTATACGTAGAATCTACAAAATGCAATCAAGCTCTAAAAATCATCGAAAAGTGAATATTTTACGAGATATCTCATAATTATATTAAATGACAAAATTTATCTTAACGAAAGAGAGGTTTATTATAGTATTTTGGAAACGTCTCCACGAGATGTACAACTTTAATCTCAAGGAAAAAATCAAGTTTTATTTAAGAAATTAGTCGTGTTTGAAATTTCTTGAAAACCACAATATCTACGACATGGCTGACATCGGAATCATGTGTCCTCCTTTAGACCATACAACTTTTGTCTGAAACATTTTTCCGTATCTACCATATAAAACCGCTACCATATAAATTCGCTATCTCTATTCTAACTGGTACTTTACTCTTGTATGTATGGGATATTCACTTTCGGGTCGGCAAAAGGGGATGAACACGAAAATCTCATTATGCATATTTCGGGAACACATAAATTGAGGAACATTTTAAGACTAAAACCAGTTCGCTATCTCTATTTTAACTGGTACTTTACTCTTGTACGTACGGGGTGTTCATGTTTGGGTCGGCCAAAAGGGATGAATACGAAATACTCATTGCGCATATTTTGGGAGCACATAAATTGCGGAACATTTTAAGACTAAAACTAATTTACTATCTGTATTTTAACTGGTACTTTACTCTTGTACGTATGGGGTATTCACGTTCGAGTCGGCCAAAAGAGATGAACACGAAAATCTCATTATGCATATTTCGGGAACACATAAATTGAGGAACATTTTGAGACTAAAATCAATTCGCTATCTCTATTTTAACTGGTACTTTACTCTTGTACGTATGGGGTGTTCACGTTCGGGTCGGCCAAAGGGAATGAACACAAAAATCTCATTATGCATATTTCGGAAACACATAAATTGAGGAACATTTTAAGACTAAAACCAATTTGCTATCTCAATTTTAAGTACTTTACTCTTGTATGTATGGGGTATTCACGTTCAAGTCGGCCAAAGGAGATGAACACGAAAATCTCATTATGCATATTTCGGAAACACATAAATTGAGGAACATTTTAAGATTAAAACTAATTTGCTATCTCTATTTTAACTGGTACTTTACTCTTGTACGTACGGATTGCTCACGTTTGGGTCGACAGAAGGAGATGAATACAAAATACTCATTGTGCATATTTTGGAAACACATAAATTGAGGAACATTTTAAGATTAAAACTAATTTGCTATCTGTATTTTAACTGATACTTTACTCTTATATCGTATATAGGATGAAGCAATAACTATTACTACCTTAAATATATTCTAATCTATAAGGCCCAGAGAAGAATTAGTGTAACTAAAATAAAATTGTACGGTACGAAGGGGGCTATCTATAGCAATAATAATTTTTGTCCAGGTGGAGGCGCTTCAGAGATATCAAAGTTATCTTAAGTTTTTTAAATTGATTTGGTACATTTTTTTCATAATATGATAAAGGAGCTGAAAACAAGTTAGTAAAGAAAAAACCATTAAAAAATACATTTTTGTATTGAATGAAATTTACGTTTAAAAAAGATGTTCGAAGTGATGGCCATTATTATCGATGCAACACTGGATT
Organism: Temnothorax unifasciatus; assembly: GCA_030770225.1. NCBI lineage: Eukaryota > Metazoa > Arthropoda > Insecta > Hymenoptera > Formicidae > Temnothorax > Temnothorax unifasciatus. Next base: position 12,390 of record JASTWK010000515.1, on the reverse strand, counting down.
CTTTCGATCACTGATTGCCTTGCTCTTTCTTTTAATAACACCGAGAGTTATTAATGCACAGGCTGTAATAATCCGTTGTTGCATGTCTTAAAGTATAGTTGGTTCTTCTTTGTAGACCACGTCCTTTAGCGCTCCCCATAAAAAGAAATCTAGTGGTGTCAAGTCTGGCAAACGAGCTGGCCACACTGTACGACCCCTACGTCCAATCCAGTGTGATTGGTAAATTTTTCATTGAGTTTATTTCTAGCAATCAAGACATGCAACAACGGATTATTACAGCCTCAATAACTGCATTAATAACTCCCAACGTTCTTAAAAGAGCAAGCCAATCAGTAATCGAAGGAATCCAGTATTGCATTGATAATAATGATGGCCATCACTTCCAACATTTCCTTTAAACATAAATTTCATTCAATACAAAAATGTATTTTTTAATCGTTTTTTTCTTCACTTTAAATCTTGTTCGATGATCTTGTGCTTTCAATTGCAATTTCCCGCGAAACCACTTGAGCACAAAAATCGTGAAGCACATAATTAACACATAAAGCGCACTTAATTTCATGTGTTATTCCTGTTTTTTGTGGAGAAGGAGAGGTGCAAACTTAACAGACATAATAGCTTTCCATATCACACATGAGGTACTATTGTTGACACGGTTATTTTTTTAAGTAGGCCTAATCCACTGATGACTGAAACTTTAACTAATTGAACAGAAACAGATTCTTTACCGCGTCTTATGCGGCTTGCTACGTGCAAGATGCAGATCGATATTCCCGCTTTCGCTTGTAAAAGATTTCAATAATTACTTAATTCTACTTTTGTTCAATTAATTGAAGGATCGATCGTTTCAGTTATCAATGGATTAGACCTACTGGAGATACACTAAAAAAAACATGTCAACAATAATAATACCTTATGGATAACATAGAAAGCTACTGTTTATAAATTATATATAAAGGTATAATATATTTGAAGTTTTACGCATATACAAGGTACAGCATTTTTTCTCTCTTAAAATTACTGCATTAAATCAATTTATTGTTGTCTCTTTTCCGCAATGCCGATTGGTTCTTTTATTGTGCTTACTTTGTGAGTGACTGTCATTGTATATTTTGACAGTTGTATGTATCAAGATTAAATTAAAATGCTTCAATGTATAAAAAAATAAAGCAAAATAAAGAAATAATTTTCAATGTCATTGAATTTATCATGAGAGGAATTACAAACATAAATGTTTTATTTATTTAAAAATTTATAATAAGGAAAAAATAAGGATATAAATGATACATGATACAAATATATTTCTGGTGCAATTTTCCGCTCTTAAAAAGAGCATTTAAAGGTATATCCAGACAAATTTATATAGCGCATAAACATAAAAAAATTGATCAGTCCATATACATGTGTATAAGGAAATGGGACCAATCTATTTTCTTATGCACGCATGCAAGTTTCTAGATATGTTCTAAGAGATGTAATTGTTGCATGCCACTTTTCTACAATAATAAATATTGATTGGTATTCTCACTTCACTATTATTGCAAAAGTAACTGTCGCAAGATTCATATTTTGACCATCCCATAAGATCCCATATATACTTCCTTGTCAATGGGAGCAAATGTTAAACGGGAAGATCGATCATATAGGTATACATTTATAAATATCTTTTTAATATGAATTGAAATAGAATGATATTCTGTTTTACATCTATAGATTTTTATGATAATGAATGGGGTATATATAAGCAAATAGTTACAATTTCTATTTGGAATACCTTATTTATATCTTCACATAATACTCTTAACTAAATATTATTTTTCTTGCTAGGAATATCCTTGCTCGATGAATATACGGTGGTCACTCAGATGAAAAAACATGTGTATCATCAGCTTTAGGTGTGCGACATGCATATACATGTGTATCAACGCCCCCATATGGAAACAATTCGGAAGAAGAACAAACTGTTCTTGAATCTGGACAGGATTAAGTTTAGAAGAATTAATGGCAGAAATGAAATTAATTTGAAGATAATTCAATGTAAATATAATGCATTTCATATTTAAAAAAAATTTTATCTTTTCTTTTACACAATATCATATGTATTGTAAGTTGTACTTTATCACAGACGTAATTTTTGAATAACAGTGCAATATTTTACGTAACTGTAGCAGTTTAATATGGTTAATATACTTTATATATATATATATATATATATATATATATATATATATATATATATATATATATATATATATATATATATAAATAAAATGCATTATATCTACATTAAATTATCTTCAAATTGATTTCATTTCTGCCATTAATTCTTCTAAACTTAATCCTGTAGATTCAAGAATAGTTTGTTCTTCTTCCGAATTGTTTCCATATGTGGGCGTTGATACACATGTATATGCATGTCGCACACCTAAAGCTGATGATACACATGTTTTTTCATCTGAGTGACCACAATATTCATCGAGCAAGGATATTCCTAGCAAAAAAAATAATATTTAGTTAAGAGTATCATGTGAAGATATAAATAAGGTATTTCAAATAGAGATTGTAACTATTTGCTTATATATACCCCATTCATTATCATAAAAATCTATAGATGTAAAACAGAATATCATTCTATTTCAATTCATATTAAAAAGATTATACCTATATGTTCGATCTTCCCGTTTCACATCTGCTCCCATTGACAAGGAACGAGGTTAAATAGCACATTGACACATAGCACATTGACACATGATAATATTTCATACGAAGTAACGCGCGCAACGCATCGAGATAAAGGAGAGATATATAGCGCTAGACGGACCTAGCTGAAAATTGGACGAGAAGCTTGCCGAGCTCTAATGAAAACTGTTAAAATTATAATAACATGCATTTTTCAAAATACATACCTCAAGACACGCACAGTTGCATTAAATTCCACAGACACAACCTATAAAATACATAAATATTTAATATATATACATATGTCAAAATTATAATAACATGCATTTTTCGAAATACATACCTCAAGACACGCACAGTTGCATTAAATGCCACAGACACAACCTATAAAATACATAAATATTTAATATATATACATACATATTAAATAGTATACATATATATATATATATATATATATATATATATGTTAGAGAAATAGAAGGATTAGCCCGGGGAGGGATCTCGAAGGTTCGTTCCTGGTTCCCCTTTCCGTGTCCTCCCTCTTCTTCAGCTGCCATAACTCTCGGCTTACCGCGAATTGGGTTGGAAAATAATAAGCGGTTAAGTAGAACGTCTGACCAAATTTACTATCAAGCGTTTATTGGGAAACAATTAACGATTCAGAGTGCTTCGCATTAAAACACCGGGCCCGATCCGCCGCTGCGTAACCGTCGCCTGCTTCTGAACCGAGGAGAGCTCTCTCACGTGTCCGCCGTGTTAAGCGCGCCATCTGCCATCTCGACTCACGAACTACTGGGCGCCGACATATATATATATATATATATATATATATATATATATATATATATATACACTGAAAGGGATTAGCAAATACCCTCTACTTACTTCTTTGCTTTATTGTTATGTGTTTAATACACAATTAATCTTCGATCGATTCACTGCAGTCAATCAGATCACTGACACACAAAGTCTAAGCTACAACCATAAAACTTAAGAAATCATGATAACACAAACTATCACAGTCGGTAATCCCAAGTCGATAATCGCGTATCGATAAACAATACGTGTTAGTAATTTTAATTATGTGATTCCATGGTACGAAACGCATGCGCAATGCGGAATTGGCAAACCCTTCGAAAACTGATTCGACCTTTTTTTACGTTCATTCCGCCGATTTCTTTATGCAGCGGAAAACGTGGAAACGTAATATGTGCGTGCCAATAATATACATTATTTTGATAGATACAATAAACGAATCTACGAAAAGGGTCTTGTGATTGGCTAGCGTCAATTGCGCTTCCGCGAATTTCGCTTCATGGGACATTAGAATTAAAAAATTCTAACAATTCCGCATTGCACATACATTCCGTACCATGGGATCGCACCATAATGCTAAGGGTCCGTTCCGTTTCACGCATATGCGCGCATTTATCTGTAGCATACGTAACGTTTACTATAGAAAATGCGCGCATATGCGTGAAACGGAACAGGGGGTAAGACTCCATAGACGCGACAATGCCGTGCGGCAGAGTGCGTTGACCAATTAACAAATTTTGATTTTGCCAAAGATTAACGCAGGCGACTTCCAGCAGCCTTCTGATTGGTCAACGCACTCTGCCGCACGGCGTTCCGCGTCTATGGATCAGCGACATAAGGCCGATTTATGAAGGCCGTAACTGTTAATTTAAGCCGTAATTAAACTCTAAGAAATTAATTAATCACAATTGATTATTCTTCTCACATTGATCTGTCATTGGTCAATTTCTTAGGGTTTATGGCTTAAACCAACGGTTGCGGCCTTTATGAATCTACCTTTAAAAACAAAACACGATCTATTAACGCTACATGAGCGCGAGTCCTCTCGGCCTCAAGTCGGCCATACTGGTAGCCAGTACTGGTAGCGCGGTAGCCTAGCCACCATCGACGGATGCATCCGCTTCCGCATCTGTTCGCCGACCCATCAGACAACTCGAAAAAACGGATCGTTGTCGTGGAGTGCAAAGTGATCCGCGTCATCATCTTCGATCAGACCGGCTACGTTCTACAAACGTCTATGGAAGAAAAATTAAAGCAACTCAACATGAATGTAAGTATACATTTAATTAATCTCAAAATCTCAAATACTCGCAACTCGTCGCGTCGCGTAAAAGAGTCACGGCGGTCTCGGTCTGCGTGTACTTGGCACGAGAGAATAGTTGCTTTCCATTTACACTCAAGTTACATGAATCACTCAGTTATGTGAGTATTTTACACTCAGGTAAGATATGTCATTTTTTGTATTTACCTGCTTATTTTCGTGACAAAGCTAATCACAATAATACAGGTCCATAGCCTCACTTTTAATGTGAGTTTATATTAGATTCATTAAAGCACATGGTCTCGATTGTGGATAAAAACTTAGTTGAATCTCACTTGCCAGCATACAAAAAGAACGTGCATTTAACTGAGTCATGACGTCACAAGTGAGAATTATTCGAGTTTTGATGTAAATGGAAAGCAACTAATACCGTGTCTCTTGAGATATTTTTTATGCATCATTGGCTACGTTCCGATATTCGCTGTCAATTTTGTAAGTAATAAAATAATAATAATGTTTTTTTATTTTATTTTTTAGGATGATGATGAAATGACCGGCCAACAAGCGGATCAGGCAGAAATAGCTGCCTTAAATGCTGAAAACGAGCTGCTGAAGAAATAACTCGCCGCCATACCGGCACTACAACTGGCACAGCCGGTAGCGGCCCTGGCCATAGCTCCGGCCTCAGCCCCGGCCTCAGCTCCGGCCTCAGCCCCGGCCTAAGCCTCGGCTCCAGCCCCGGCCCCAGCCCCGGCACCGGCACCGACACCGACACTGACACCGACACCAGCATCAGCACCGGTACCAGCATCGGCATCAGCACCAGCACCAGCCACAGCACCTTCAGTGCTAAAACGTAAGTACAAAAAAATCAACAATTTATTGTAGCAAATGGTATTAATTTTGAAATAAATAAATAAATAAATTTCTGTTTGTCATATAAATGAAAATAAAAATTAATATATAAATTTCTGTTTGTTACAGCAAAAAGATGGCAACGAGCAGGACGGAATCGTCGGAATCATCTAAGAGGAAGAGGAAGAGGAGGAAGAGGAGGAAGGGGAAGAGGAGGAAGGGGGACGATGAAGATGTACACACATACAGTTTATTTGTAATGTGTGTAAGTAGGTAAACTATGGGCGTTCTAACTCACTGCGGCGTGTTGCTTTCGCGCGGGGGGGGGGGGGGAGGGGGGAGGGGGGGATACTGCGGGGGGGGATACCGCGGGGGGAGGGGGAGAGGGGTAACGCGTTTTCATGCGTTGCGGGGGCGGGGGGGGGGGGGTAACGCGTTTTCATGCGTTGCGGGGGGGCGGGGGGAGGGGGAGGGGGGGTACCGCGTTTTCATGCGTCGCGGGGCGGGGGGAGGGAGGTAACGCGTTTTCATGCGTCGCGGGGAGGCGGGGGGAGGGGGGTAACGCGTTTTCATGCGCCGCGGGGGCGGGGGGTACCGCGTTTTCATGCGTCGCGGGGGGCGGGTACCGCGTTTTCGTGCGTCGCGGGGGCGGGGTGACCGCGTTTTCGCCGCGCCGCGGGGTGAGGGGACCGCGTTTTTCCGGCGCCGCGGGGTGAGGGGACCGCGTTTTCGCCGCGCCGCGGGGTGAGGGGCGACCGCGTGCAACGGCCGCGGCGGTCCGCGTGACGTCACCCGCTCGCGTTCCCGGCCCCCGTTCGCGCGCGGTCCCTCTCGCTCCCGGCCCCCATTCGCGCGCGGTCCCTCTCGCTCCCGGCCCCCGTTCGCGCGCGCGGTCTCCTGTTCGCGTTGTCTCCCCCGTTCGCGCGCGTTTTCTCGTTCGCATTCTCTTTCCTTCGCGCGTTCTCGCTCACGATCACGTATCTTTTCTCGTTCGCGCTCGTCTTCTCGCTCCCGTCACCCATTAGAGTTAGATTATTTTATATTATTTTAAATGATTTATTTATTGGAAATAAGAGGAAGAATATTTAACAATTTATACGAGACAATGTGAGAAAATGTTTAATGATTGCGCGACGAATGCGGCACGCACATTCTTATCTAGAGTTACAGCTATGTAATTCTAAACCGCTGACGGTGGACAAGGGAACGGTAGACGACGCTTTCGACCAGATGCAGAAAGATTTCAGGTAACTGATTGCTCGTTCTCTTCGTTCGCGCGCGGTCCCTCTCGCGCTCCCGGCCCCCCATTCGCGTTATCTCCCCCGTTCGCGCGCGTCTTCTCGTTCGCGTTCTCTTTCCCTCGCGCGTTCTCGCTCACGATCGCGTACGTTTTCTCGTTCGCGCTCGTCTTCTCGCTCCCATCACCCATTAGAGCTAGATTATTTTATATTATTTTAAGTGATTTATTTATTGGAAATAAGAGGAAGAATATTTAACAATTTATACGAGACAAATGTGAGAAAACGTTTAATGATCGCGCGACGAATGCGGCACGCGCATTCTTATCTAGAGTTACAGCTATGTAATTCTAAACCGCTGACGGTGGACAAGGGAACGGTAGACAGAAGGAAAGATAATTTTAGATACAGTGATATGCATTTTAATATACATTTATTTATCATGTAGCGCATTATACATAATAGTATCTAAAGCGTAGACTAATAATTCACAATCAAAAGTATGTCCACAGAGGACATAGGTCCCGCGCTGATTCCAACATCCAAAAATTTGTAAGCTGTCGATGTCAGGGCAAATCTCCTTCCCAAAATACGTGGCGTGTGGCGGGGTTTATCAAAACTGAAAAAATACAAATATATAATAATAAAAGTTCTTTTTTGCACAAGTATATACGAAAATTAGCAGTACTTACTCATTGTGCTGCTTCTCGCACGTTTCATCCTGAATCGGAACGTAGATGTACATGATCGATGTGGCGTAGATAAAATCCACAGATCAAATGCGATAAAAAAAACAGTGGCGGACCTCTTTTATTTTGCACTCCCCTCCACATTGTAAACAGTAGTCGTTTCCAATAGGTTGATGTGACACCCGTGATCTCCAGATATACCCATGTGTTGATCCTTCATCATAAACATTACGAACACTGCCACGAACCATACACCAACATGTTTTAACGTATGAGTCCAGAATCTCCCAATTATGTTCAGTTCTAGTGAAATGCCATACAGAATGCGTGGGACACAGTGTTTTATTGCCAGTAAGCACGTTTCGAAAACCGACCTCTCTACCACGAAGCAAACGCACCATCGACGAGCAATAGCGTCCGTCCGTTCCCATACTTTCTTTTACAGATATATCAATTCTCAACCGCGCGAGTAACTCTCGACTGCGCGCTAGAATCCTCGTAGACCATTTATACGTACACAAAAATGCGAATCATGCAAATAGCGCCAATGTACGGCTGCTGCATGGTGACCACCACCCCCACAATCCACATAAATGTGATATCGTTGTCTAGAACGTGATGAGATCACCTCATCGGGCAATAGCATCAAATATGATTTTTTCAAGAACATGTCGCGACGTGTCTCACAATGATTTCATCGAACACGTGCAAAACTGCAAATTTTGCAATTTCGCATAAGTCAATGGTACATTATTGATATCAAGAACATACGTGTCTTACGATGATTTCATCGAACACGTGCAAAACTGCAAATTTTGCAAATAGCGCCGATGTACGGCTGCTGAGATGAAATTGAATATGCTAGCAAACGATGTATCATTAGTAGGATATAAATTGACGAATCTGGGGGATACGCTCAGTAGTCGAGAATTGGTAGTCGTGAGTACAATTGTGTCAGAAAGAAGATCGTGCAATAATATGGAGCAGGAGTTGTTGGAGCAATCCACCCTTTTAAATTCGCGGGAAGAATTTACCGCGTGGGAGCAACGATGCGACGAGTTTATCGAATCGTTGGAAGAACAAAGCCGAATTAAACGGCCACGATTATCGATCGGTCTCAAACAGTCGTTGATTGCATGTATCGCACGACTCGAAGGTTTGAAAGACTCGGTACGGTCAACGTTTCACGCATGTGGGTGCCGGATACAGTGCGAGTGAGACAGGACTCAGATGGCGCGAGATAGATACGGCTTTTGAAAGTCGTATACTGACCGGTGTGGTGATAAATTCCAAACACATCGATCCACGCCAATTTCTCAAAGATGCGAGAGACATTGTACTCATTCATGTGCGGAACGTCATGCAACGACACGTCAATGTAAAGATAAACACAATGTTTAATGGTGAATTTGTTGCGGGTGACAAACGCGCGAATAAAAGTATCGCTACGAGAAACAGTGAACTCTTTCGTACGTCCGATCTGCGCGAGTGGTACAAGCGACGCGTTATCGAGCCTACCCTAGCATCGCTGGAGGAATTCCAGGAACGTGATAGCGGATGGGCGCTGTCGCGTATACATAATTTGACTGTTAACGTAAACAAGTACAATCCATTGCACGCAGGGTGTTTTGTGGAAATACCACTAGAAATTAAAACGAAGAAAGCGGTGATAAACGTGCGATCAAAGCATGCGGACAATGCATGTTTCGCATGGTCAGTGACGGCTGCTCTGCATCCAGTCCAAAGAAATGCAGAACGGGAGTCGTCGTATCCACATTACACGTCGGTGCTAAATCTTACAAACATTAAGTTTCCAATGACGCTGGATCAAATTAAAATTTTGAAAATTACAATGACATCTCCATCAACGTGTACGGCATCAAAAAAAAAACGAGGAACTTGCTATCGTGCCAATACGGCTCACCGACAGAAAGATGGACAGGCATGTAAATCTGCTGTACGTGCATGACGACAGCGTGGGACATTTTGCATGGATCAAGAACCTATCCCGCCTCGTGAGCTCGCAACTGAGCACGCACCATAGTCAGAAATACTTTTGCGATCGGTGAGTATACATCTTAATAATTAATAAAAATAAATCTTACTTAAAAAATATATAAAAAATTTCTTTATTTACAGATGTTTACACTATTTCTACACGAGCGAGAAATTGGAAGCCCACACCGTCGACTGTCTGGAGATGAACGACTGCGCAATCAAGTTACCGAGCGATAACGACAAGTGGTTGGCCTTTAAGAATCACAACAGGAAGGAACGAGTTCCGTTTATCGTATACGCCGACCTGGAATGTACCCTGGAGAAGATGGAAGCGGATCCGGAAACGTCCAGGTACACGTATCAACATCATCGCGTGTTTAGCATAGGATACTACGTGCGTTGCTCGTACGACGACTCGTTATCAATGTATCGGTTTCGTCGCGATAAGGATTGCGTCGCGTGGTTCGCCGAGGAGCTAAGACGTTTAGCTCACAATGTAAAGACAATCTTGTCCACTAATTTGCCCATGGCGGATTTCACGCGAGACGAGTGGGAAAAGTTTAACAACGCAACGCACTGTCACGTGTGCGAAAAACCGTTCGAGCCAGACGAGCCAGACAACGTGCGAGTACGCGATCATTGTCATCTGACCGGTCAGTACAGAGGTCCCGCGCACTCAAACTGTAACTTAAATTATAAAGATTCGCATTGTATTCCGATAGTTTTTCATAATTTATCAGGCTACGACGCGCATTTTATTATAACGGAAATAGCAACAGCGTACGAAGGACATGTAGATTTACTCCCAATTACAAAAGAGAAATACATTTCGTTTACGAAAAATGTTAAAAGCACAGAAGATAAAGATAAGAAAACTTGCGTTAAATTGCGATTTATCGATTCGTACAAGTTTCTCACCGCTAGTCTCGACAAATTGGCATCTTATCTTAGCAAGGATAAACTGCGAATATTGCAACGCAAATTTTGTAAATTATCCGCAGAAAATTTTGATTTGTTGACACGAAAAGGCGTATTTCCGTATGAGTACATTGACTGCGTCGAAAAGTTGGAGGACTCGTGCTTACCGTCGCGCGACTTGTTTTACAGTTCATTGACAGGTGACACCATATCTGAAAGCGATTACGCGCACGCCGTCAACGTCTGGCAGCGGTTCTCCATTCGAACGCTCGGTGACTACAGCGATTTATATCTCAAAACCGATGTCATGCTGTTGGCCGATATCTTTGAAAATTTTCGCGATAGCTGTGTGCGAGTTATGGACTCGATCCAGCCTATTATTATACTCTACCGGGTTTTACGTGGGATGCTATGTTGAAGCATACACGTATCAATTTCGAATTGCTCACCGACATTGACATGGTCATGTTTATCGAACGCGGTAAACGCGGCGGTTTGAGCCAATGTTCGAACAGATACGCGCTGGCCAACAACAAATACATGCAGTCGTATGATCCAGCGAAACCATCATCGTATCTGATGTATTTTGACGTAAACAACTTATACGGCTGGGCAATGTGTCAACCATTGCCATATGCAGATTTTCAATGGGTCGACGACGTAACCAATTTTAATGTTACGGATATCGCGTTGAATTCCTCGATAGGCTACATTCTCGAAGTCGACTTGGAGTATCCGCAACATCTTCACGACGCGCACACTGACCTACCGTTCTGCCCAACGCACGATAAACCACCAGGTAAGCTGCAGAACAAGCTCCTCGCAACATTATACGATAAGAAACGTTATGTAATACATTATCGCAACCTGCAGCAGTGTACTCGTCACGGTCTTCGTATATCAAAGATTCACCGCATATTGAAATTCGCGCAATCTCCGTGGCTTCGCGATTATATTGAACTAAATACGAAATTTAGAACATTGGCCAAGAATGATTTCGAGAAAAATTTATACAAATTGATGAACAACGCTGTGTTCGGCAAAACCATGGAGAATGTGCGGAATCACGTTGACGTGCGACTCGTGACTCATTGGGAGGGTAGATACGGCGCGGAGGCAATGATCGCGAAACCAAATTTTCATAGCCGAAGCGTCTTTTCGGAGAATTTAGTAGCGATAGAAATGCGAAAACTCGAGGTGAAGTTCGACAAACCAATCTACGTGGGTATGTGCATCCTCGATATATCCAAGACATGTTTGTACGAATTTCATCACGAGTATATGTTACCGTTGTATCGCGAAAAGTGTAAAGTCACGTACACTGATACTGACAGTCTCATTTATCACATCGAGTGCGACGATGTGTATGACACCATGAAGCGCGACATTAATAGATTTGACACTAGCGATTACGCGGTCGATAATGCGTACGGTATCCCACTCGTCCATAAAAAAGTTCCGGGTTTGATGAAAGACGAAAACAACGGCGCGATAATGACTGAATTTGTCGGGCTTAGAGCAAAGATGTACGCCTTGCGAGTGAACGGTAAGAAAGATACGAAAAAGGCTAAAGGTGTTAAGAGTAACGTCGTAGCCAGGTCGATAACGTTCGACGATTACACGCGATGTCTGCGCGACGAAATTGAAATGACGCGACAGCAGGCTTGCATAAGATCCAAACAACACGAGGTGTACACCGTGTCCGAAACGAAAATAGCACTAAGTCCGTACGATGATAAACGCTTCATTATACCCGGTTCTACCGAGACGTTGCCATGGGGGCATAATAAAATACCTTAAATATATATATTGTAATTACATTTAGATATTTATGAAAATAAATGACTCATTTGTATGTATAATATGTTTTTATATTGTAATAAATTTTTTACAATACATTATTCTTGTGTATCCACGAATTGTGTGAATTATC